>JAGTTH010003637.1:0-32821 GCA_022606485.1 Agraylea sexmaculata | reverse complement strand
AGATGGTGGTCTAAGCTCGATTCCATTTTTTTTAATTAGTAATAAAATAATAAATATTTATTTTTCTCACTTATTCCTGTGATGCCCTACCTAAAATATGTATTCTCAGTTAGTTCAGTCATTCAAGTCCAACAAACGAAATCGTTGCAGAGCTTGAATACGTCAAAGCACTTCATTACCCCACGTGGATTAGGTTTAGTAATAATACGATACTTTATTATATTTATTTATAATAAAAATTATCCCAGTTGAAATGAATAGTTACATATTGTATATGCGAGCAATCTTATCGAAGGCAGTAAAACACTAACTGCTTATTAAAACAGACAAACACCAATACATATCTCTTATTTAACTTTTTATAAGGGCAGATAAACTATTAACTCGTATTAAATTTTCGGTATATTTCGTTTTAGGCGGTATTTTTAATTCGGAACATTTTTTACGACCGTTAAACGCGAGGCCATAAAATGTTGAATATGCGAGAAACAGTTTTTTTTCAGTGTAGCGTTTTAAGCAAATGTAATTTTAATATAGTTTGGAGGTGATGCTAAAATGTTAGCCAGGCTCTAAAGAAGATTATGGTGTTTCAACCAACAGTAAATACAGCCTTAAGCTCCGCCAGACAGAAGCCAGTTGTAATAGACATATTTTAAAAGAGCCATAATATTTTACAGCTTGATGAATATTTTGACTAACTTAAAAGACTTGCCGAGCTCGTTGTACTTTTAATTGAAATTCACATCGGCTGCAAAATTTATAAATAAAATAAACAGAAGATTGGTAGAAAAAATCACCCCTACGTTAAAGGTAAATAACGGCACTGTTAAATCCTAGAGCATCACAATTCGGAAACTTCACTTTTAATCACCAGAGAATGAAAAATAATCTCTTTTTAACTCTCCCAACAAGACCCTCCCTTCTTCTGATTGATTGATTTTATCGATATTGACTGGAGGCTTTGACGAAGGGTTTTGTAAGCCCTCGATTGAATAATCAAATAATCTTAAGAATATAATACGGATCTTAATGTTTACTTTGTGGTTGTTATAAGATAATTAATAAGTCAAATTAACAAGCTTTCGAGAAAATCAATACATGTTTAAAATAATAATAGCGCAATTACTACACTTTATCACTGTGTAACATTAAAATCATCGGGTTTTCTTCAATAAAAATTTCACGTAGCAGTTTCCAGGTTATAACTGAGTATCAGTAGGATAGTTTAGATAGTAAAGAATAGAGTTGAGGATGGTTTGTAGGTGTCCACAGAAAGAGAGCAATATTTCTATTAGAGGTGTCCCTCCGGGCAGACAATCTGTTACCCGTTGCACTGAGGCAATACTTCCAACTCCTCATTAAACACTATCCTATACCATCTTCTCCCTACAGTTAGTTACCAAAGTCCTTTCGTTTTCCTTTTTATAAACAAATCAAAAAACGAAAGACTTATTGCAATATATATATATTTATATATATATCATCATCATCATAAGCACTCCAGTTCAGTGATGAACCAAGGCTTCCCGCACCAGCATCTTCCACTTATTTCTATTGGAGGCCGCGTTCCTCCAGTTATTAATTCCTAAACTCCTAACTACCTTATAGAACTCGTCCGCCCACCTTAGCCTAGGTATACCCTGCCTTCTCTTACCCACAGGCTTGCTGGATAGTATTTCCGATACTATCCCTCCTGCTCTTTAACCCAACCTAATGTTAAAGCCCTAATGAACTGCACTACGTTCACGCTCTTATATAATGAGTTAATCTCATTGTTCCGTCTAATTCTAAATAGTCCTGGTGCCTCCTGAACAGGACCCAAGATCCTCCTCATAAGTAGCCTATCCTCCTCAGTTTTGGTAATAACCCATGTTTCTGCACCGTAGGTTAGTACTGGCCTAATTAGCATCTTGTATAATTCTACCTTGGTACTTCTACTTAGATATCTTGATCTGAGCAAGCGTACTAAGCCGAAATACGCCCTATTAGCACTTTGCAGGCGAGAGTTGATGTCCTGGTTATTTCCAGCCTCCTTAGTGACCCCTGCTCCCAAATATACAAAAGAGTCAACCTGCTGAAAGTGGTCATTGTCTACCTTCAGGCTACGATGTGCTACCAATTCCGAGTTGGATGTCACATGCATATACTGACTTTTATCTACGTTTATGACTAATCCTACTATTTTAGCGGCATCCCTTATTGCTCTAACCTTATCAATTAACACGTTCTTAGTTCTAGCGATAATATTTACGTCGTCTGCGAAAGCGAGTACCTGAAAAGACTTATAGAAGATATTAGACTTATTGCTACAACCTGCAAGACGCATAACCTTTTCTAAAACTAATGAAAATAACAGGGGGGATATCACGTCCCCCTGTTTAACGCCTGCTCTGGTGATGAAAGACTCCGACAGTACACCATTTATCCGTACGTAGTTTTGGTGTCTGTCAGCGTCATTTTTGAGAGACTTATGAGTTTTTCCGGAAACCCAAACTCTCTCATCGTGCTGTAAATAATATCCCTATCGATTGTGTCGAATGCCTGCCTAAAATCTACGAACAAGTGATGAGTCTCCACGTCGGCTTCATTACACTTCTCTAATATTTGCCTAATTGTAAATATTTGGTTCATTGTTGAACGCCCGGGTCTAAATCCGGCTTGGTAGTCTCCCAAGCAGTCCTCCGCGTATTCTGCTAGCCTATTTTTTAAAACCTTGTTTATATATATATATATATATATATATATATATATATATATATATATATAATAGTATTAAATTATAAAGATTGGGAAAAAAATAAAAACCCATTTACAAATTTAAGACTAATAAAAAATAACAACAATAAAAGCAATACTAACAAAACAATTACAACATATAATGCTTAAAAACTAAATAATAGTTTGTGTGGGTAAAACCAAATTTGAGTTGAGTGGATTATTAGAAATTTATACTTTTTTTTAAATAATATCAGTTTTGCAAGTCCATTGGTAAAATGAACTTACGTTTCCTCGAGGCATATTTGGTTTTATTTACATGTCTGATGATTGGGTTAGTCGGGAAGTTAGTCATTTTAGTTTAATGTTTTGTACTCAAATCTGTGATACTTGCTTTGCTTTTAACTTAATGTCCTCGTGGACTTCTTTAAGAAATGTGCCAGGTTCAAGATCTAAGGCCATCTTAAGACACTTGTTTTAAACAATTTGAATTTTATTGATATGAGTTTTTGCCACAGTAGAGCAAGCAGTGCATTAAATACAAATGGTTTTTATTGAGTTAATAACATATTATTAGTTGGTTTTGTAGACGTGGATAAATTTAAATATCATGTAATAAGGCACAACTAAAAAGTCACTTTTGCTGAATGGAATGAGCAACCTATTCCTTATTTCTAGTTATATTTAAATTCCCTAAGGGCACCGACCCAAACTCAAACACAAGTGTCTGTGATCTATTGTCAGACAGACGGTACATTATTATTAAGTATAAACAATTTTGTGTATGTGTATATCTTTTATAGGATTGTTTCCAAGTGCAGTAGAGCCTCGATAATCCGAACACCCAATATTCAATGAAAGTACTCGGATGGCCGAAGCATTCAGATATATCTACTCAATTGCATTTAAACGCTCGTGAGAGATTTTTTACAGACAAGAGAAAAAACCGTATAATACTAAAATAAAGTATAATACAAAATATCAAATGTAGGAGACAATCCTTCATATGTTTCTATGCAAGGTCACTCTTAAGCCTTGTAGATGGCAGAATTGGTGGAAAAGAGATCAACTAGGTGCGAAAATTCGTTGCCAAATCGTTGCATTCTATTCAGATGAGAATGGAGGAGATATAATGAGATTTATAACTGATTGATTTTATCATACAAAATCCATTAACGACTAGTATTATGCATAAATAAAATTCCTTATTTCTTAAATTCGAAATATATTTAATTCCCATTCCAAGCAAGTATTTACGCAAAAAATCTCTAGGTTCATTATGAGTTAATAGTATTTTGGGTTATTAGTGTTAAATTCACAGACAACATGAATACAAATTCCAACAAATGATGATACTTTGTGGTAAAAAAAAAGTATAATTAATGAGAAACATTAGTGTTGTGAAGTGAATCAATACACTCGACATAGTCACATGTATTATTTATAATTTGTGTCGATAATGATAGGAAGCTTTATACTGCAATTGTTTCAGTAGGTCACTCCAATTGATTCAATAATAATATATAAAGGTTTACCTGTACCCTTGTTCAAATCCTCGTGAAGGTTCACACGGGGAAGAGTTTAAATCGTGCTTCATTCGCACGAGCTTCTTACAACCAATGTCCGGTGTCAATTACCCCATCATCGGTTCGTTATATCTAATATAAAGAACTGCTGTTTGTTTATATATTTGGAGGTTGTATAGCCTAAAATCAATCAGCGAGGTAGGTGACGGTCGGTGATAGATAGTCGAGTGTGCTTTCTCCAAGCATTTGATAAACGATCCGAGAAGGCGAGGCGTATTTTGAAATGTGATCTATTTGTTATAATACTACTCTATCGGAGTATTCCGTTATAAATATTTAATTGTGGGTATTTGGTGATAATGTCGTTAACCGTACACAAAGTACAAACACCTCTCTGTTTGCTCGTGATTACATCCAGGGCTATAAAATGGACATCTAGAGGACTCACCAACGAACGATGCAATATTATACTTGAATCACTTCGTAAAATGGTATATATAATATTCATATTATATAAACTATAATCGTAGATGCTATGGGTGAACCGAAATTTAATTTGTTATAACGATATTTTTTAATTTAAAAAAAATTAGATCTTATCAATAGTGAGCCACTAATTCCATGGATGCAATTAATTAAAAACACGATATTTACTAACAAACTTATGAAATTGGATGATAATAGATCTTTTGCTTATAATAATAGCTAAGGGATAAGGTGGCTACAAATACTGTAGCTATGGGTTCAAATCCCGGTCAAAAAAAAAATGTTTTGATCTTTTATTAGTGGGAGATTGTGAATTATATTATTAAAGTTTCGTTTGATCGCCTTGATTGAAGTTTACTCTGATTTCCTGGATTTTAAGGTTAATACTGAGGTAATTATTAACTAGGCAGAGCCACTCTGTCGGTGACCTGCGTAACTAGTAATAGCTAAAAAATTGATTATAAATTTGATGATTTTTATGCACTTCTAATACCGCCATTGTCTTAGGTCATCAAAAAAATATCTTGATTTAATGTAAATACTAAAATAATATATGCTTTATTTAGATCAAATATGAATGTTAAAACAATGTCTAAAATATAATTAGTAAAATTTCTGCCTATTCAATTTTCCGTTTTGTTGTTTTATGCAAAACTTTTGAATTGGGTACACATTTGACTTTGAAAGATTGTCATTTTCAATGGATAGGTACTTTGTTCGTCGTCACAGTCGTAGTCAAGTTGTTCGAAAAGCAAATATTAGACTTGAATATCGATCGCATTAGACTCGTGTCAATCACTCGGGTTGATTTTGAAATGTTTGATTGATAATCCGACGTCAGAGGCCCGGGTTCGATACCGCGACATGTAAATTTGATATGAACTAATCTCTTTAATGCGGCCGACGTTCAATATCCGGTACTTTTAATCGATACGAGGGCCACACGCAGCCCGTATAACTCATAAAATAACTATTAGTGTGGTTCAGGATAAGGCTAAACAAGCTCACAGTCGACACTTTAAATTATCTAGCCGTAATAAAATGAGACAAAGTCACAATTGTACCGTGGCGAGGTTCCTGCCTTATCGGACAACGCGTCTTTATTAACTAAACAGATCTTATCTCTTAGAGAATATTAGAGGAAGTAATAATATTGTGTGCTAGTGATGAGAATGCAATTTCAATGTACATTTCAATACCTGTTATAATAGTTAAACCATCCACTTTAAATTGATAACATCACTATTTTACATCTGTGTTATGACAATTCACTTACATGCATTTAAAAGTAGTCAGATATAAAATATGTCCTAGAGTAATTTTAACTGAAATTTTCAATTTGTTAATGTTTTTTTATGTTATGCTTGGTTTTTTATAAGAACGGTTTTATTTTGAGCTTTCAAATAGTGTTTTTTTATCGATTATAAATAAATTATAATGGATTATTATGCATTATCAAATTAAATACCTCAAAAAATATTTAAAATTTAATTAATATTTTCAATCGATATTTTTTTTTAGATGCTCTGCTTTTTTTTCATATGATGACAACACTCATCACAATATTTAAAAAGCGAGTCTTCCAATAAATACTGTTTTTTGAGAATTGTCATTTATTGTGCATTATTTAATATCTGTAATATTATTTTGAAATTCATTTCATATTATTATCATTATAATACTCGATTCGAGATGTTAGATATGTATTAATTGTAGTAGAACAATTATATAAAATATTATTTTTCCATCTGGTAACACTGATGGTTGATGGATCTGTACAGACAGACATACAACATACACACACGATCAACAATGATATCTATAACAATGTGATTCGTTATTAACGGAGAAATATGATACAGTTTTTTCATGTATGTTCATATCACACCACATTTCAAACAAAGTGGTTTTAATAAAAAATATGAACTGTTTAATGCACAAATAATTCAATTTCAAATTATCATCACCTACTGTTAATATTGATATAAAATGTAAATATTTACAACTGTTAAACACTGCATTTCAATTACATTGTATCCTTATCTTAATTGTACAAGTCGTACTTAGTTAGGATTTATTAAGACTGACTATTGCCATTTAAAAAGCCTTGTCCTATAAAATTCCGAATCAGAATGAATGTGATCGTTTTTATAAAGATTTTATGTATATGTACTAGAAATGGAAAATTTGTATTATTTAGCCTGTTGCTGATGTATTGAAAATATTATAATTTCACAAAGTATACATCTTATGCCGCATACAGACACTCGCGCGGATCAAATTTATTTATCATATTATAATAATCATATTATTAAATAATATCAATAATCGCAGTATTTCGATCGAATCCGATGATTGGTTTTTGAAATATTTGATTTAATTTGGTATAAATTCATCACAAACACAACGAATCAACGCAAATGTTGATGAAAGTGTCTATACGCGGCATTGAATTTCAGTAAACCAGAGTAAACCTCGATCGAGAATTGATTGAAATTAATTTTAATCCTATAATAAAATTCGAATGTTGTGTAATATAATAAATTAAGGGCGGTGTTGAAGGTTCATTAATTAAAAATGCAATATTTTACAAGCGTATTCAAAAAATGCATCTCACGGCTTAAATATGCATCACTTTGAAGATCGTTAAGTGTATGTATTATTAATGTTCTCCAGAGAGATTTACAAGATGCGTCGCAAACGAGTGTCGTTTCTTTGGGTCCGTCGCCGTTAAATCTGTTTTACAAAAGGGCCTCAACATAGAGAAATGTAAACGAGAAACTCTCAGAGAAAAGAAAGGCGATGCGGCAGCTGTAAAGAATCGCATATTTTCCTCGGCTACACTGGGGTAGTTTATAAATAAGGCGGTGGCACATTTAACGGAGATACTGCAACACTGGAAATTGCTTTAAATCATAAGTAATATTTTCATTGCGAGGAGAAGTGCAAGGCTTTTGATATCGATGCGAGGCGGGGCGGTTTTACTTTCTTGGCAAAAAGAACAACCCGTACTAAAAACAACGGGGCTGCCGTGTGTATGTACTCACCTATGTATGTATGTATGGACGGTGCACTTTATACAGCCTCCTTGATCTACAACCTTTTATTAACAACAATAATACTTTATTTATATCACAATTATCACTGGGTATTCTTATCTTTAAGTCGTAATACAGAATTAACCTACCATCAATTGAACGAAAAGTAATCTTTCCGCATATGACTTTTTTGACATTAAAAATTAGCCCACTAAACCGGAGAGTTGGCCATTTGAATGGGCTGTCAAAGAGGCTGATAATGACCTGTTTTATCTGTCTCTTCCTTCGTTTCTACAGAGTGTCTACTTGTTTTTTTATTATTTTAAGCTTGACTGCGGTATCACCATAACGCCTTGGGATAGACTGCTATAATGCTTTTGCTATATTGCAGTCTGATATCTATTGTTTGGTATATATTCATTTTATTTTACATATAAGTCCATATGTATATTATTATGTCATACTGCAGTACCACTAGAGCATTACGGGGGATCCCAAGTCACCGTGATGATAGTGCAGCCTCATCAGTTGACAGATGAAAGAAGAAAATCAATAAAAAATTAACAATAAATTTAAAAAAAGAAGAAAAAAATACAAAGATGGAACAATGTAAAAAAGGTTTTAGTAGGATAAAGATAAAAATGTGTGCAAGCTCTCCGTAAACATAGGGAGGGACAGATTTAACAGGTAATTATCTGTCCCCATGATAGACCACTTATTCAAAAGGCAATATTATATTGTAAAATAAATAAATAAGTAAACAATGAGTTTTTGTAGAATGAAATATCGTTCATTCGTATACATACATAGGTGCATCCGTCTTCCTTCTGTTAAATAGAGTGATTGAATATTCGTCTGAGTCGCCACATCTATGTCTATGAAATACATACTTGTATGATTTAATTGCATCGAATGTAATGATCAATTGATATTTATCAGCGAAATACTTACGATAAGCTTCAAAGAGTTTGATCCGATTAGATCCCGTGTGTATCGAATTGGGTTTCCTAAACGTACGTTGCCGTAAATGCGGGAGTTAAGTTGCTTTTCTAAACTGTTCCTTGCTATCTTGTTGGTTAACGTCTGGCATCACTTAAGGGTCTTAAATTGTACAAGGACCATCTTTTGAAAATTTTAATATAATAAATGTTAATAGGGTGAACTTAAACTAATAGAGAATGTTTTAAGGGGTAGTAGGGTATCGTGAAAGTAATGACCATTTTTTAAAATTATTTTTGAAAAGTTTGTTGGCCAATGAGGCCGATGTCTCATGGTTGGCGAGCGAGTTAAAACGATCAAAGAAAAGGTTCAGAAATCGTGCCGCAACGAGGCTGAAGAAAAATCGACTGGTCCTGCGATGGCCCTTTGCGCCAACACGACTCCACTGTGTTATACCACCACAATACCACTTATATACACATATATCCTTTATATATACTTCAATTAATATGTTGGCATTAAGAAGCCGTAATAATGTTTGTGTTAGGACGGCCAATTAGCGTATATTTTAGTCATGCGAGTGTTAATGGTATCTCAAACTGCCGTATCTCTATTTTACTGCCATGCGAGTTCCACTTGCTTAATTCTACTTGCAATTTTATTAATAATAATTTATAACTTATACATTTTCAATTCAATCAATGAAAATTTTATATATTAATACAGTTGATATTTATTGGTAGGATGCAACAGTTTTAGTCAAGCCAAATTAGGAATTTACCTTGGAATGAAGGCGTAGAAGCTGTAAAAATATATCTTATAAATATGCAAGGTTCGTAAGTTATTCAATGCTCAAAATTTGTGACACAGCTTCCCTACTTTAAATGACTAGATTTACTATATCATTTAATAATATCTATTCAATATCATAAGTATGTACATGTTGATAGTCGAAAGTTTATACTCGGACTTTACAAAATAATAAACTGTGGAAGATACATCAAATCATTTTTTTAAATTATGGAATCCCACCCAGACGTTAACAAACTAATCAATTTATTCAATATCAAATTTTTTTCATAAAAACCCACATAACCTCACTAAGTAATTTATTTGTATTCTATCTTAAAAATAGTTAACATTATTAAAAGTTAGTTAGCATTGTAAAAAATTGTTTATTTTTTATTCCATTTAATAAATCAGTTATTTATTTTTTGTAAAAAAAGGTAAGGTCTCCTAAAAATATATTTAAAAAAAAATGATGTAGAGTTTGGGTCACCTGTTAGCCGGTACCGTATTTCTCTCCACCGATAGTAATACGTCTTTTTTATCCCATTACTGAATACTATAAATATAAATTGAGACTAAATAAGTAGCAAATGTAATACTACAATTTTATGGTAATTACACAAGCAAGGAGTAATGGGAATAAATTGACACGCGCATTGAAGAATAGTAACCGGAATGGAATAGTGCATACTTAGGATGTGCTCGATTTACCCTGAAATTTATGCGGCAGTTAAGCTGAAGCTCGCTGATACAATAGTCGATGTCTTTTTAATTATCAATAAATCCACTTTGTTGCGCATTTACAGTGTTCGGCTATCGGGCTTTATTGCGTGTCCTGTGCAACGGTACAATGCGAGCGTGTGTAATCTGCACCGGACATTAGTTGATGATTATTTTTACCGATGACTCCTATTATTGTTGTTATTGTTATACGTATTATGAGAGAGGTTAGTAGTATTCTAAGGCTGTTGCGGAGGATGTAGGTTGTACGTGTCCGGCAGGCTTTCGGTAATGGGTCGCGTTAACCGTTCCGGAATAATTAATATGTTGAACTAACGACACGCTGCTGCCATAATGTCGCTGCTACAATTAATTGATACCCGAGCCTGTGTGTCGTGCACTTGTGTTCAACTATTCAGGAAATACCTATATCGGATATCTCTACCCTCTATACAAATTGCCAATGCTCAATTCTTCAAACGACATATTATTCAGTGTACATGGCGAAAGCTCCGGAACAAAATAATCCAGCAACTGACAGCTTTCTGCATTTTACAGCGCTACACTTTTTGTTCAGAGCATAATAGCATCAATCTAACAATTATCAACAATAATTGTGTAAACTATCCACATTGAGGATGATTAGAACCTGAACCTCCTGCCTTGTGCCCACTGATCTACTTTTTCTATCAAACTAATTATTCATAGAGCTATACCGTTATAGAAACCACTTTTTTATACATTGTGATTAGATGTCACAATATTAGGTTTATATACAAAGTCTTTTACTTATTTAAATACGGAATACAATCAATTGGTAATTAAAATAATTAATAAGTCATAACATAAATACAAAAACACACTTGTTGAACTACTAAAATAATATATATTATACATATATAATAATAATTATTATAAAATAAAATTACAAAAACATATACTATATGAATAAAACAAAAATATTGTGAAACAAGAATAAAGTAAAATCATTAAGTACTTTGGAGACAAAATCAATCAAATGTGTTTGTGAAACATATTATGTTAAAGATTTTTTATTAAATGTCCCTCAAACATTTGAGTGGTAATGAAGTTTCGCTTATTTGAAACATATTTGATTTTGTTTACATTTCGTATCAATGCGTTAGTGGAGAAGTTAACCATTTTGTTATGGTGTTTATTGCTTAAGTCTGTGATAAACTATTCCACTGTTTTTATCTTGATAATCTTACGAATCTCTCTAAGATAGAAAGAACTATATATTACCATTTCTTTATTAAAAGTTTTTACAGTGATTGATTGAACAATATATCTTTGGAAATAGACTTGAGAAGAATAGAGGTGTAGAGAGTATATAAATCTTTTTACCTATAACTAAAATGACAATGTTTTTTTTAATGTGACATGAATAATAATATTAAATTATAGAAAGTATGGGAAAAAAATAAAAACCCATTTACAAATATGAAGAATTGAGTCCATAGACTCTTGATGTTAAATTGAATGGAAATGAATTTTGGAAAAAAAAAATTTCAAGTTCACGTAAGCCAAAGAAAACGTTATGGTGAGTGAGGCAAAAGTCCCGCTACCATTGAGATTGCGCACCATCTTGGTTATGTGACGTTTAGATCAGTTTAACCACAACCAATTGCATAATACACATAATATTTTATAATGGATAAATTTATGCCACATGAACGAGCATATACAGTGACGAAACTAATCTAAACATTGCGTGACTTTTTCCCTACCGGTAGTAATTAGTTGGACAAAATGTTTTAATAATATTTGTGCTTAAATATGAATAATTTTTTAATGATAAATATATGTTTCATCGTCATTAGGCCAGGAACTTAAAGAGAATTCCTCGGATTATTATACCTATATTTTTTAGTTATTATCATTTTATAACAACTACTAATACAAATAAAATACATTTATTTTGTGCATGTAAAATTTGTTTAGAACTATCAAATCAAATAAACGATATTATGGATATGGGGGAATTTAGATCAAAGCTACGTGTGGTCAATTCAAATAATGAAAGCAAACATAAAATAAACCTTTCATTAAACGTTTAATCGAATATGTAGGGATTTCCACAACGGAAATGGAAAAAGCCTTTATTTGACTACCTGCGGTTTTGTATTGATGAATTTTGTTTATTGATTCACATTATTGTGGTATAGTAGAAATGAAAATAAAGTCCACACGTGTAATTTGAACAAATAAATCGATGGAAAAATGCCCATTTCGGTTGCGGTTGTTGCATGTGAAGTTTAAGCTAATAAAGATTAATTTTACCAATTCGATAGATTTAACTTTGTAAATATTAAAAGTCAAATTGGTCTGATAAATGTCACTCGAGACTAATAGTCAATGTTGTTGGTTTTTTTGCTGGATGGTGGTGGCAAAAGACCGCAAAATTACAAAATAAGTCCGTCATGACATTATGGCTTAAAGGTTAATTACGATGACGGCACAGCCTTCATTAAGATCTCATCTATGAACTACTTGCTCTATACATAAAACACACTTAAAATAATATATTGTTCACGATCCCCGATCACCATATAATCTCTAATAACCTGCATTTCAATACCTTTAACAATTTTGAAAGTTATCATTTCATACACGTGCGGGTATTAAATCAGACAAGTGGCCTTTTTTCAATATCAATTACCATATCGTCTACTTCAAAAAGCATGCTTTTATGAAGAAACGCTTTATGCTTTTATTTGTTCAAAATATCACAATTAATTTGTACACGTGTAGGCTCATATTTTGTACTGTAACACTTGTTGTTGGTAATAGTATTTATTATATTTATCTAAGACCATTAGCGAGTGATTATAATCGAGGTATTATTTCGAATTGATCCTGAATTAGGCTTTGGTTAAGGTATAGAACACCCAATATCAATAGTTGAATAACGAGCATAATATATTCCCAGGTAGTTATTTGTGAAGGCAAATAAGCATATAATTTACGTGAAGTTGATTGAATAGAAGTATTTAGCCATAAATCAGCAACCAAACGATAAAATACCCAAATTGGACATAAATGCTTATGGAATGAAATGGCTTTTCGCTTCATCTAATAATTTTTAATACGAACCAAACGAGCCATTGTCTTCGACATGTTAATCAAACGACCCCCATAATTACGGCAATAAAATTTGTGTCTAAGCTATTTTCAAACGAACGGAAAATCAACAAGAATGTGGGCGAACACCACAATGAGCTTGAGTAATATAATAATAATATTTTTGTATAATCAAATAATATGAATGTTGGTATTAAATTAAGAAACTCTGTGCATTGATTTTTTGGACAATTATACAATACTAATTTAACTCAACAAGTATGTATTTTGATAATACTAAAGGGAAAATAGACAAGTAAGAAATGTGACCCAGCAGCTTCATTCTTTGGTATCTTCAATTATTTGTTATTATTATTTAACTGTTAAAATATCATCTTAATTTGATATTTTTTAAAGTAGATTTTCTACTATCTCCTTGTGCGGTTAGGTTAAGTCCCACACGTGGACATTTAAAAATCTTCCATCTGTTTGTTCCGCCGAGGTTCTAATCTCAATAAATCTAGTTGTATGAAAAGAGTAGTAACCACAGTTAAGAAACGTCAAGGAATCTCCATTGAATCGACTCACATTAATTATGATGGGGAAGACACTTAACGATATAATGTTTTAATAAGCTCTTGTCCTCCTACACAAAACATATTGTCTTCAAAAAAGATGAATGTCTCCTTACAAATCGGCTCCTCCCGCTCTCATAATAATAATTAATATTATACCCACGACACGTGGATGAGTTTTGATGTGTTTTTAAGCTGATTAATCAATCAGTTCGATTATATGACACCCCATATTGAGTTTCATTGGAAACACACGCGATGACGTGTTCATTCATTACGCACAATACAACACTCGTCAATTATATATTAATATTAACGCACGTCAAAATAAAGCCAATTGGAAATTTGCAAACAGACGGCGAATTTAAATATTAGATTCAAATGCTATTTTAGTCAGCCAACATATTCAATAAACACTTTTTCGCAATAAATGAGACTATTATAAACAAACTTAATATTTATATAAAACCCATAACATTTACAATTAAGGTTATATAGCTACATACAAGACCTAGTCCAAGTGGGTGTGATGAAGTGCTTTGACGTATTCGAGCTCTGCAACTTCTTCTTATTTAAAATTGCTTTATTATGTAATTATTGTAATATTTTCTATTAACTCTTTGATATTTACACAAAACATCATATGATATACATTTACAGTTATCATTCTGCAAATATTATATTCATGAGACAAACTATAAAAGAAAATTCAAAAATATTAATTATTATGTTATGTCAGATTATTCTGTTCTTAAATATTATTCTATTCCTAAAATTAAAATATGTTGAATAAAACAGAATAATACAGTTTACCGAATAATAAGGGAATATTTATAATAAAACTGTAAGTCTACAATTGTTCTAATAGTAAAATATAAAATATCTTGGCCAAGTTAAGAATTCGTGTGCATTGTATAGCTTAAAAAACCTGGAAATAAAAAAAAAACTAATGATTAAATAAAGATTTGTTTTTTGAAAATTATGATATTTAACCAATTTTTGGTTGTTGTCCTTAGAAATTTAGTTTTATTAAAAGGTTTATAACGAATGTATTAATTTGTGATTTTGATCATTGATATTAATTGTACAATCAAATTAAAAAAAAAATAGAATCATAGTCATTTCTTCAAATGCTAACAAATTCTTTTAATGTATTGACTATTACTCGTAGTTAGTCAGATAACTTTTAGCCTACACTATTTATTTCGGTATATTTATTGTAATAATAAGAAGGACATTATATCACAGCAGTTCAATGAAAAATAAAATTGCTAGTCTAACTCCTTGTTATATCACCTTAAAATTGACTTAACTTCGGTTTGAGTTTTGTATTCATTATGATGATAAAGATATTGTAATGATGATTAAATAAACATTAATAATTAGTATTTGATCGAATAATTTAAATGGCTATTTGATCCAAATAGAATAATATAATCGAATATACTCGTACGATAAACAAGGCATTTGATTATGGTGATTGAATCGGCGAAATGTGAGCCGGTTAATTTATTCAGTAAGGAGGGAGTGTCTCTGCTTTGGGCGGCTGATTAATTTATCAAGACGGTAAAAATTATATTGGCATATGGGCGGTATTAGTGTGAGGGTAAAGGCGTAATTCAAGCTTTGATTTAGAAGTGTCCTGGAGGCTTCTATCAAAATTATTATGATATTAAAGCAGCGCCATATTATACAATGTACCTGTAACGGAGTTGTGTCTCTAGCACACTACCCGCTGGCATTTCACCGTCATATTCAACATGCATCTATAACGGATTCAATGAAAGATAACATTATTATCAATGAATCTTACTTATGTAAATATCATACTCACTGTCTTGTTAAATTGCAAAAAATGTACAAATGTATGAACGACTAAGACTATGATGTGTCCGTCTGCAATACTCCAACGTCAAATGTTTTCTACCGTCTATGATAACTCGATTCACATTGCATAAAAAAAATTAATCTATCCTAATTTAAGAAGTGATTTTCTGCCAGAATATGCGCAATAAATAATAAAATAACAATATGAGTTGAAACCGTAATATCTTCACTCATAATAGTCTTGGTAGGGACCGTCGACATATTACATAATTTAAATAATTATAAATTTATATGGGAATAAGCATTTTAACCAAAGGTATTTAATTTTTGGTGTTTTAATAACTGTTGTTCGAATGAAATGTATGATTTCAATATACAATATCAATATAAATTTAGGCCAATACGTACTATAAAAAATCGTTAAAAATAATAAATAATGAAATTAAAATTTCCTGTTAAGTATCTGTTATATTAGTATTTTAAAAGTGTTAATATGTAATTAAAATCATGTTTTGCATAGATATAAATATAAGATATCTCATTGCATATAAATAATTCGTACAATTTCGTGTAAACCCGTATTGTTGCACTATTCTCTCCTATTCGATAAAGACATAAGTGTCTCTCCCTCACTCAACACATTTCTAGTCATCACTGAGAGTGGTTGTGACAATACGCGTGTCGATTAAAACTCAATCATATGTTAAACATCTTAAAGAAGTACTCAAAAACTGAGCCTAGATGTATTTGAGTGCATGTTTGAGTTCATATGACATGTAGTAACAATGCATTTACCCATTTTACTGTGAAATATAACTGAAGATATGAAGAGAGATGTTTACAGTTTAATGTTTGCCAGGCAACTGATGTTTTTGGCCATTTGATCAACTTGAAATAACCACGCATTTAGCCACTCATGCGATATTTTATGTTTATATCTATGATGTATATATTATCTAAAATACGCGAGGGTGACAATTGTTTTTATATAAAATAAATTGAGTATATCATAGAGATTATGGTAGTATTTAAAAAAATGCAATTTATTGGATGTAATTTTATTCCAAGCATTGTTTTGCATATTGGTAGTTCTTCCACAATCCGCCTCATAACTAAATAACTAAGTCATTACATATTGTTATCTATAACACAGGTTTTTAAATTCAAAGTCTTGATGGGATCAAATTATTTGGAGCGTGTGATATTTGATAGGTCGTTCTTTTATATAGCATGGAATAGAAGTCAATATGGGTATTTATGCGATGAACTACAATGGCCGACTGACGATTGCCTTGCAGCCGATGGACAGTGCATCTGTATAAATCACACAGCCTATCTGTGTTTGATGTCAATCCATGTTGTTGTTACTATAACTGTGTTGCTATTACTCTACTCACTACTACTATCAGACGTCCATTTGACAACTCTAACATTGCCATTGTTGCAACTGTCGCCTCAGGAATATTCCACTAAATGCGCAACCTTATAGCTCGATTATGTCCATCCATATGAATACATGTCTCATATCCATTGTGTAACTTGATTATCACCCATTTGGTCTTAAAAAGCTCACCATGTATGGGAAAGAGATATTTCTACCGTGACGCCTTCCCTATTGACGGGAGTCCCTTTATAAGGGGTTGGCCAGGCCACGTTGGCCTTTACGGGAGAATATAGTAGAGATGGTTTCCCAAGCCACCACACAGCAAAGAGTACTTAAGATCTAGTTTGCTAAGCTAGATCTACCAAGTGACTCCGGTGCCGTGAATCGAACCCGGGAGTCTTCACTCACGAATCCGTTACACTAACCACTGGGCCACAAGGCGGCTCTATTTATTTACAAGGATTATAAAACTATTTTTTCTTACACTGAATTCTATAACCAGCCTAAAAGCTCAGGGAATAAGAACCGTGGCTACAAATACTGTGGTCATGGGTTCAAATCCAACTCAAGACAAGAATTTTTAAATTGATTTGATAATTTATGATGACTGGGAGATCGGGACTAATATTAATAAAATTCCGATCGCTCGTCTTGATCCAGGTTTACTCTGATTTCCTGGATTTTAAGGTCAATACTAAGGTGATTATTAAGCCTATGAATCTGTGTAACTAGTAATAGTTAAGATCACAGACAATTAACTATTTGTTGTGTCTAAAAAACCCTCTCAAAAAACCTCCTTAGGGCATAATAAATAAATAAAATCTTTTCAACATTTTTGTAATGTCTCATCAATACTAGTAATAATAGTAAATCCAAATAGATTGTCACTCTACAAAATAGTATTTAAGCTACTTGTGACATCAGTGCTCGATGATTTCTGTGCTAAATCTGGGGTGTAATCATGAAATTTCAGTTTTTTTAAATATACCACTATAAATACGACAGAAGGATTATTTTTACACGGTAAATAATTTAATACAATAATATCTCTACCTGATCACCTAAAACTTTGAATTAAGTTTATTCCATATATATTTTATTAATTTATAATGGGTTAATAAGTTTTATTTATTCTCTGAACGATGATTAGCTCCTAAAATGTATTTATTGTATTATCAATAATTGTATATCCATAACTTATAGAAAAATGTTATATGTGATAAAAGATTGTTATATGGTTTAAAATGTAATAATTTTGCGATGCTCCCTTAGAATATTGAATATTAATTTTTCATACGCAAATTAAAATGATTAACATGAAAACACAGTGAATATATTAATGTTCGAAATTGAATTTGTCAATTACAATGCAGCATTGTAAAGCAACGACAGTGTATTATGAAAATTCGCATTGTTACTAAAATGGTGATGTTTAATATGAGTGGCATATGAATATTGTGTATACTAAATGCAATTTGGCTTGGATGTTAGTTAATGTACTTGTAGAGTGACATACAATTAAAATGCAACCAAATGAACGGTTTAATATTCTATTGTATCACATGATTATAATATTTTGAATCACATCACCAAAACTGGAACAAGAAACAAACAATGCTTTTATTAGTGCGAAGAAATTCGAATAAAAGTATCGATAATTATTACTTCCTAATATCGCAATGCTTTTTACATCTTATGTCAGTTTCTAATATGTACATTTTATATATAGTTGTATAAAAAATATTATTAAATATAATTTCCATTATGATTTTATACATTATGATTAGATGTTACAATATTAAGTTAATAGACTTAATCTTTTACTTATTTTAATACGGAGTACAATCAATTGATATTTAAAACAATTAAGTCATAAAATAATTTATGGGAAAAAATACAAAAACCCACTTGTAGAACTACTAATATATTTATATATATATATATATATATATTTATATATATATATATATATATATATATATATATATATATATATATATATATATATATATATATATATAATTGCAAAAACATATACATGTACTATATGAATAAAACAATAATATTGTGAAACATGAATATAGTAAAATCATTTATGACTGTGGAGACTGACAAAATCAAATGTGTTTATGAAAAAAGATATATTAAAGAATTTTTATGAAATGTCTCTCAAACATTTCAGTGGTAATTCAATTATGTTTCGCTTATTTGAAACATTTGATTTCGTTAACATTTTGTATTAAGGAGTTAGTGGCGAAGTATTTAATAATTTTAATGCTTTTATTTATTAATCAGATATAAATTACATCAGCAATAGAAATACTCTATATAGATATAAAATCAGCAAATTAAATATACGACTTTAATCAACACCACGAAATTAGAAGGTCGGATAAGGAGATATATATCAAGATGGTCCACAAAGCATGAGTTCGACAGAGGCAACACTGTGACTCGTCTGCTTGGGCCGCCATCTTGATATTTATATATTCATTTGTCTGGTATTTTTAATAGCGGTAACGCCTTAATGTGTTCCAGATCCGTAAATGTATACAAAAATGACTTATACATTATAAAAACGTATTTTTACCAAATGAAATAAAGTGAAAATGGTATTAAAAAATGGGTTTTTTTTATAATGATGTAACAATTTTTCATACTCTGTTCGTATCAAGCAAAATATTTCGAGTTCAGATCAAACAGATCATTTAATATTTTAGAAGTATATGGAGGTATATTATTCCATGATTTAATGGTTGTATTTTTGAAAAAATATACAAAAACACCACTTATGTAGGTAAATATTTTATTGAAAATATACACATTTCTTTTTGATCGAATAAATATTAATAACTGTTTCCTGACCTTTGTATTATTCAAATAATGTGCATATAAATACACTTTAATATAAATATGTCATGTTGTTGTTTGACACATGAATGTTAACAACTCTTATATTACAATCGGAGGCGTGTCCTGTATCATTGTCCAAATGACCTGTATATTTTGGATTGTGTTCTCAACATCGTAAATATAAATGCTGATTGTTTCCTTTCGATGTATCAAAAGTGAATGTAAAAATAATTCAATCATGGTAAACAATGTTCATATAGGTATTGCTAATTGGCTAATTAATAATTAAAAATCGTTCGTTGAGTGTGTCTTAATTGATTTGTGTAAAAATTGTATTTTAATATATTTTCCAAATATCTTATGCTTTAAACTACACGATTATTTCACTAAAATGCTCACTTTTCAATGATATGAGAATTTATTTATAATTTTATTTCCGATTAATTTTTTCATAGACTTTATACCCCATTTAATTTTTATGGTCGCTACTTATTTATTTTTATAAGATTCGAAGGGCTTTTTAAGAAGATTTTTACAATTTTTAGTTTTTTAGATTCATTGACGTGTTAATTCATTGTTTGTCGGTGATTATTATTTATCTTAAGATCAAGGAAATCATGGTAAACCTGGATCAATACAAGTTTTTGTAGCCAAGTGCCTTATCACCTGATTAAATTTGGGTTTTAAGACACAGAAAAGTGTTCATTCACTAATACTTGATAATCTTATCAGTATTAATTTTACAATGAAGGAATTTAGAGTAAAATTGGATCAAGACGATTGATTGGGATTTTATTAATATTATTTCCAATCTCCCAGTCGTAATAATCGGTAAACAATTTTTATTTAACTTGAGTGGGATTTGAACCCATGACCAAAGTATACTAGTAATGCGAAAAGTTCGTTATTGGAGGTTCCTCTTTTTTTCTAGAAGATATTATATAGAAAAAATATCTAGCAATACTAACTTAAACATTGTAATCAATGCATTGGTCCAAGACTGAAAACATTTTTGTACACCCTCTTGGGTGATGTTAATCATTTGATAAAAATCATTTATGAATCCTAACAAATTTCAATATTCAATATGAGTTTAAATATGTTATGATTGATTTATTTTATTTTAAAAGTAATAATGTGATCGTGGGCGAGATCATTGAACCCGCGACATTGGACTACTCTCCTCGGATGTTCAATTTTAAACGCAACCATGCATTTGAAAATAAACTCATCGTGACATCCATCAAAATGCATATTTTCGGCAGGTGATAATCGTTTAAATGTGTCGTTTATTGTGGAATGACCTGATTTTGGATGGGGCAAAGGACCGATCAAATCAGACAAGGTGTCCGGTGTTATGGTTTTGATTTATCAAAATAAGAGAAAAACATGTTTATAAAAACAATTTAATTTAGTACCTACATCGTTAGAGATAATTTATAATAATTAATATAATATCAAAAACTATTTTTTACTAACCTACACGCATTTATTTGAGTTATTTCATACTCGTGATAAAGTGCATCGGTCTGAATTAAGCAACGCATTGGGCTTACGTCACCTGCGGAAAAAAGTCGACCTTCTTTATACGTCATATTCTTTTCCAGTCCGTTTTGAATGTCACAAAGTTATTGACCGACATCGTCGACGATAACAATTTTTATTGGCGATTTTTTTTGCCAATGCGCAAATTATGGATGGTGAGTTTCCCCAGAATCAATTCATCATTAACATAATCTAACACAATCATAACATTTTCATTATTCTGTACTCAATCATCGCATGAATACTTGTTTATGTCAAGAATCACATCATATGGATTCGATGCATGTTTTTTACAAAATAATGGAATTACTTAATAAAATGCTCATTATAGTATCGTCGTTTTATTTTTTTATCATTTTTCTTATAATCTATTATTTTTGTGGAAAATTTTTATGATGTTTTTTTATACATATTTGTATTAGTCAGATAAATTATATATCGATAGTAAGGATATTATGGTTGTTTATTAAACAATTAAATAAAAAAAGTATTAATACTAAATATTTATTTAAAAAATCAAGAAAACTAAACCGTTGGAATCTTATCTATTTTTATGCTGCTTCTATATTTTTTCAATAATATAGAATTTTCTAATTAGAATATAAGTAGAATTTTCGTATTTTTAACGCATATAAGAATATTATTCATCCTACTCTAAATACTTTTTTTTTAAGATTTTACAGTATTTAAGAACAAATATATGGATTTCTCCATATAGGTGAAGAAGTATTTCTTACGATGTAAATAAACCCAATGTGTCAACTAATGTTAGATTAATTAGAGCGTGGATCTTAATTATCATCAGCTTAATGTTGAACAGTGCTAATTTTATTTTATTAAAAAAAAACTAAAAGCATATTGGAGTTTTTATGATTTTATTATTAAGTTTTCGTTGCTTTGAAAAAAAAAATACGTCGCCTTCGAAAATAAATTCTCATCATATTTGGAATATAGGATTTGGAGCGATTCGATTGATTAATCTTATCTGATGGAGTCGCGAGGCGGAGTACGATTTTCAAATATGACTATAAGAATTTTTCCATTCGTCTGTCAATCAATCTTCTCGAATTTGTGATATAAATCCACTGAAAACTTACCTAGCCTAACCCCATATCTAGAGATAGATAGCTTAGCCTTTTCTGACAAATTCAATTCCCGACCTAACCTAACCTGATGTCAGTATTTCTGTCTGTTTTATCTGACGTCTTTTTTTCAACAAATGTGTCCCTTTTAAGCTCCGTATGAATGTCTTCTACGACGGCTGTCCGTCAAGTTGAGATAAAAAGTTTTCAGCGTGGAAATTGCCGTTCCCGACACCTTGAAACGTGCGACCTGTGAAATTAAATACCAAACACACAAAAGAGAACGTCTAGACTTTTTTAATTTGAAAATTAGAGTGCAAAACTCCTAAATAAATAAACAAAACACCCAAATTGTATAAATAGCTGAATATTAAAATAATAAATACGAATCGGAAAAAACATATCTTCCAATGATATTTAATAATAATAAAATCGTTCATATTTCTATAATTGAATGTTTTTCACACCAAAATTCAATATAACGACAAAAATCAATGTTATTTATTTGACCTTTATACACAAATAGATTCAGTATTGCGCCGTCCATTTATTATAAAGGTTAAACAATCATCTTAAAAATCTATCTCAATTCAATGGGTCATTTACAGAAAAGGGTATCTAAAATTTAACAATTTACAAAGAGAGAAGAAAATAAATATTTTTAAACTTTATTCAGCCATTGTAATATACTAAATAATAATATTTGACATTCATTTGATGCATACATTTGGGTTGCAATAGTATCGATGATAGAGTAGAAAATTATTTGTGTTAATAAATACCTGGTTTACCTTGTTTTAAAAAGATTGACTCAAAATATTGGTTATCCTTTAAATTAAAAGAATGACAGACAACTTGTTTTATAAATATGATTATGGCTGACCATATATGAGTACGAGTGAGACAATTAGTGTTGTTGTCAAGCTCATTTACTTGGGCCGCAATCTTGATATTTATCATCTTCTTGTCCGGCCACGATTATTTTTCATTATAAAATTCACAATTTAAATATATGTATGAATGTTTGAAAACCTAAAAAAATGTCTAAAAATAATCATATAAATTATTTGGACTGACTAAAGCCTCCAATAAAACTTTAGGTACACATGGAAATAACCTAATTTATCTCCTCTTCTACATACTATTAGTTTATCCATACTTTACCCTATATAGCTAAATAAAAAAATGTTTTGAATTAAAAACATCACTTGTTATAGTGAGTTCTGGCAAAGATACAACTGTAAATTATATGCTGCGGGTAATGTTAAAGCGATTTAGCCTTGGTATAGTAAATAATGGCAACAGCCTCATTGTTTCTGAACTGGTCACGATGTTGTTCGACAAATATAGCTCTTTTACCAGATATGTGTTAATTACGAACCATAATCACTATCTACATACTCGTAAAAGTGAGAGTTACTTCGAGTAACCAATTGACAACGTGTACTTTTCAACCCCTCAATCAATATTGAGACAAGGTAATCGAAGTAATCTTAAAAATAATGCATGTATTTGCTAATTCACCTTATAAACATACGTCAAATCCTTCGCATATTGTGTGAATTTATGATTTTTATAATTGCACTAAGTAAATATAAAAATATGCCTGTATTAGTAAAGCCCGATTATTTTTGAAAATAAGTTTATATTAATAGAAATAAGTGTGCAACTTCCACTATAGTTTTAGTGAAAGCTACAAACTAATTTTTTTTAAATTATGGAATCCATGGAGAAAAAACATGGAGATTTAAATATTAAGATTAATAGTTAATAATGCAAAATGTGACAGTTCTACAATAAAAATTTCATCAAAGAAAAAAATCTTTCGTAATTTTAGTAATTCTTTTATAATTTAATTGATTTTTATATGAATATTTGATATTTAGACCCTTTTAATGAATTGTTGAAGACATACATATAAGGGGTGGGGCAAAATTCCCACGACCATTTTGATTGTGTATCATCTTGGTTATGTGACGTTTAGATCAGTTTGCTGTAAAGATTGTATTATATAGACGCCCCAATTTTATAATTCTTGTATATATACTTGTTCTTGTGGCGTATTTATCCATTATTTAATTTTAATGGCAATCTGAGCTATATTTTTCGTTATTATTTTTATTTATATTAAGTACTCTCTATACAAACAACACATAAAACAAATAAAATAATTGTCGTTGAGTAAGTTTTCAATTTTGCAATTACGAATGAGTCATGTTAAATAACAATGTCTCCATTGCGACTGCAGTTTGCGAAAACGCACTGATATGATCTTTAACTAACCGTTGCTTGTACGATTTATATAAATTTACTAAATAATGTGTTATCCTAGTGCTGGATCTGATTAACATTTTGTGCCTGTGGTATTATTTCTAATCTCGATATTATGACTTATTATTCAATTACCTGGTGAAGGGTCTTCAGCCTTGGCTGACTTGATTGCTTCCAATTTCGTTCACTCGATCTAAAAGAATAGTTGTCGTAAAAACTTCCATGCATTTCAACTTTGTCCTTTCATAAGCCGGACGGCGAGCTTTATTTTTTTGCCGAGCCAAGTAAGCCGCCACTCTAAGCCCGAAGTCTTTCAATTTCGGCCAAGGGATGAAATCGAAATTATGGGATCATAAGTTTACTGTTCGATGGAAAATGGACTGAGGTAGAACAAAATGAAAAAAAATAAGGATTTTCATGATAGTCGAACTTTTTAAAGGAATTATGTAATAATTGTGTATTAATCATGACATTATATCATATTATTTTCAATGTTAGTTATATAAAAGGTGGGAAAATGTTTCACAAATTCTTGATCGTGTTAACGTCTGGATGGAATTAAAGAAATGTGTTTATTTAAAGTAACTTCCACATTATTTTATTTATTAATATTATATTTCCAATTATTTTTATGAGAAATATATTTTACCAAAATTAGTCAATGAAAGATAAATTCACAGTTTAGACATTGTTTAAACCGCAATAACTTTCACTTCCGACTAGTAATTACAGTGGTATATTATTAATAGCGGAAAGAAATATGACTGCTGCTTACAGAAATGAGACTGTGAAAATAGTTAAATATTTTTTGCAATACCACATTCTCCTTAAAATATTCTTATTATTATATAAAAAATGCAACTAGTTAGTTTTCTTAATAAACTAAATTTGAAAGCTTGACGTCATCAGAAGCATTTTGTATTCAATCAGTATTTTTTGGATATTTATTGCACTCTAAATGGATAAAATGTGGACATATTCTCCTCTTGACCATCGATAAAAAATCTCAAAGTTTTTTTATGATCATGTATGTAAAATCGTTAAAATATTTTTGAACTATAGTGCAAATAACAAACTTATTTTTGTAAATTATTGAATTCCACCACGAAGTCAACGCGCTCAATAATTTAAAAAATTTAATTTCAATCTGTATATGCACAATGAACGTAATCGTTTGAGGTATGTTAAAACTCTAGATTTTTTTATAGATGCATATATCTAATCTTTTTTTTGTATGCGAATATATTTATAGTATAAAATATATGTATAAAGTTTTTGGTATACGTTGACTTTATTGCTTATATCACACGTGAGGTGATGAAATTTTCACATGAAAAATATGATTAAAGCACATTCTTGGTAGTGTGCATCGCGTATAAAAATGATGAGTTGGTGATGTGTAGAATTTGAAAATAAATAAAATATGTGTGTGTATTTATAAATCAGACATCATAAAATCGTCCCACATCCTGGTCGATAGCCTCGCCAGGATCTCCGGTAGGCGTTGGGCAGGATTCGGATCATTAAAATCATTTTTACTCGTCATTTTATGACCGCAATTGTGCTAATTGTGATCCTCGGTCCAGACATTGGGGCTTTGACCTTCGATATTATTTAAAAAATTAAAGTCACATCGATAAATAATATATTCAGAGGAATTCGTTGACTCATAACAAAACACCGCTTCAAATTATAGGTTTTCATCAGATGATGAACGATTTTAAATCACGAAGGGAAAATCCCACCACTCCTTATTGGTGGTACATTTAATTGTGAGATTTTAGTATTATCCCGTTTCGATATATGATGGAAGCTTTATTTGTAAGTACAGGAACAGATGTGACCGTGTTACTTTGATTGGGTAATACTGAAAGTAAGCTTATTGCAGTTCCTTCAGTTGACGTCAATCTGAGGCCAACGTTTTGATTGCTGAGGTCGTCACATTGTCGGTCTGCCCACAAACCAACACCATCTTGCTCGTAAAATTTTATGAAGATAAATCCCCCAGAAACTACCTTTATAAATAACACAGAAAATATTATAGCACTAAATGTGCAACGGACAATGCTCACGTGGGTTTATCTAGGTTTTTGGGAAGAACGAGCTCATTGTTTGGATACTTTTAATTTAAACAAAATTATATCGCTTGTCCTATATCAACATAATTATATCAATTTACGTCAGATGTTGTGGACATTTTTATTGTCGTATTACTCGAGATAAATTTTGAATCTTTTTTTTTTCACTCATAGTTTAAATCAATTATAAGAGAGCATATACCTAAATATAAAATAAATCAATGTAGATTCCGTTAATATTTTTGTTTTCAGAATTCTTCGAAGGATATTTTTTTTATTAAATTACTATTATAGCCATTTAGTAGATCTATATTTACTACACAAACATAATTTGTTGAATTGGATTTCTGTGTGGTTGGCGTGGGAAACCAACTACGTCATATTATTATAGGTCAAATTAGCCCTTTAAAATTTTGTATAAATCAAACGCTCAATCTAAATGCATATCACAAATAGGTACATATATAATTATTATGAGTGACCCAAAAAAACAAATTATAAAGCGAAGATCAATAAAATATGATATTTGATTGGAAATTAGGTTGGACATACATACAATTTCCGAAGGGCTATAATAAAACACAAAATATATTGACATATTCAAATCTATTTACTAAGCATTGACTGTTTCACTAATCAATCAAGTGATGTATTGAAATGTAATATAAAATATTATTGATTAATTTGTTGATACTAAAAAATATGTTTGAGAGGTTATGTATAATCCAAACAAGTGACTTGATTACATATGATTATTAATATTTATAAATATTAAAAAAAAAAAAAACAGATACATAGATTACAGATTTTGAATAGGGGCTAATTCGATGCGCATTTAAGATTTAATATGTCTGCATACGAAATGCATTTTCCAGAATACCAAAGTGCACACTGCATCTTCTTATCTTATATTTTATTTTAAAAACACTTATCGCCAATGTATCTAATACATACAAAATTGTCAAAAACAATCGACACGTTATCTATAGTCTTGATGGCGAACTTTAATCGCTTCAGAATGTAAAAATATTCCGAACAGATAATATCAATATTCGTTCGTCGATAAGTTGTACGAGTGTTTAATAAATATTTTGTTTCACTACATATTTTCAAAATAATCGAATAGAGGATTATAAATCGGTGACACAAACAAGTGTAAATAATGTCGTATAAATTATATTGCGTTTTATCATGATGTGTTAATTAAAAACAAACCTTATCATACAAAGTACCCTAGATAAGTTAGAATATTATTTCTCGTGCATAATATCTAGCGTATTGAAGTTTTGGTATATTTTTACAATTGAATGTTTATAATAATCCTAAAATTTAGAGGAGTAGCTCAAGGTAGTCATACTAGAGAATACAGATAGATTTCAAAATATACGGTGTTTTGAAAGACAGTACGTGATGGCCATCACGCCTGATACTTTAGGCTTGTTCTGTATGGAAATAATAATAGACGAAATGTTGATAGTTTTCTTTTTTATATTAATATAGAGGTGGTGCATCAGTTTGGGTTGAATGTCCTGTAATCTTTCTCTCCTGTGACATTGGTCATTCGACCTTGTTTATTAATTCGCCGGTTGCATCAGGTCTTGTACGTTATCGGTCATTCAATACATGTCCACGTTGGATAAAGATGATTTTGTTACGAAAAATATTAATGCTAATTGAACATCACATATGTGCTCACCGCTTGAAGTTTCACCGTACTCCAAAATACAGAGTGGTTCCCAAACTTTCAATGGGATGCAGGGGATTTTCATGGAATTGTTGCCCGAAAGAGTGGTTAAAAATATACACTAGGAATCTCAATATACGTCTTTAATATGTTCCAAATTCTTGGAAGTATAGTTATCATATTTTCCTCATTATATAAAATAAAAAATAAAATGCACATCTTTATAACAAAGTCTATTTTTTATATGAATGTAACATATTTTTACATCGTATTCCAATCGAAGCTCTAATATCAAGCAAAATATTATTTATATAGCCACATTTAATATGCATTATTATAAGTAAACGTTGGCCAAGAGGGTGAAAAAACAGGTTTTCAATTATTAACACTTGTAGGGCACTGCGTAGCATACATTTTTAATATATTACTTGGTAAAATGTATTTATTATATTGAATTTTCGGATATTAACAGAATAATCCTAAAACATTATAAAAAATAATATTATTTTAATTCTTAATAGTTTGTCCCATGATAATTGATTTTTTATGTAAATCATATAATGTTTTAATGTAAACATCATTGAATTGAAATACAATAATCTAATAATAAAGCAATATTATAAGGTAAATCGTTACGGAGCTCGAATACTTCATAACACCTACTTGGACTAGTTCAGAAATACATTTTATGTTTGTCGATATTTTTTTGATATAAAATGTTGAGTAATAACCAAAGAATTAACGACAAAAACAAAGAAACAAATGAAATTTGTTCATATAGAATTAGGAGTAGTACATTAGTCTGATTTTGACGATATTTTTAAGCAATAACCCATTAGTTAAATCAATGACTTCGATCATTTATACTAGTTTATGGTTCCTAAATAAAAAAAAAATGTAATTATATTACCAACGTTAAAAATAGTTGAGAGCCGCTGGTGAAGCTGAATGAAGCTTTAAAAAAATATCATTCTATTATCCCATGAAAAAAAAAACAGGATGGTTATTTATATAATAAGTTTTGTATCACCACGAAGTATGTTTAAAAATTTTCGATTTAAGATGTAATAAAAAATCAATAATTTTCATCTGATTGAGTTGCGACATTCGTGTTATACTTACCAAAATCAAAATAGTAACTGTATAAAGTATATGTACTTTTATTTTTTTTCTTGGAATTGGAGTGATAAATGCATTCGACAATGTGAATTATTTTACGTTGAAGTTATACAACTGAAAAATAAATGATTTTAAAATAAGGCCTTTGGTCATTATAAAGGTAGGAGTGGGATGCGTGGGTTTGCCAGAAAATTGCTTATCACTTATTAAAATGTTGTTTCATCCTAAGGTGGCAAAATGTTTATCAGTCAGTTTGTCCTTAAATGTACCAGACCTTGGAACTTACTGAATGCAAGGTAGAAGAAAAGTGCGTTGTTTACGAACACTTTAATTTAAAATTTCAAACTTGGGAGAACAATTGACTAAAACGGGACTCAAAACAACGCCGGACGTACATAGGCCGAAAATGACGGGGTTCAAACAAAAAAGGGAGCAAAGTTATCCGCTCTGTCTTATTTAGGATTGTTTAAAAGGCTCGCTTTTGAAAGTTTTCATGTCTCTGTGCCAAATTTCCTGACTCTCTCTGCCTGGCTAACTTCTCCTTGCCAATTGTGCTTCGAGAGTGTCGTTAAAATGAACTGTTCTTTCCAAAGTGCGACAAAATCAAGCCCTTCTTTTCAACTACAAAGGTCGCACAATATTGAATGTACTTTATTTGTAAACAGCCAGCTTACGACCAATTGGAAAATCTACAAATCTACAAAAATAAATAGAAAACAAATTTTGCTTACATATATTTTTCCTCGAACAACAATCCCAATAAAATTTATTTCAATAAGATCTGGCTCCAAGACTAAATTACCTGTAAAAACATGATACATAGGCTTAAAAAACTGATGCTTTTATATACTAAAGCGTCAGTTACTTAATATTAGCCAAAACCTCCAAACATCTATATATTCACGTTAATTAGTTTACGATGCGTCCTTATCACATAACCCTTTGAACTTTGAATTTCGATATATTTTTTTTTGATAAAATCAAAAGCATATTTGTAAATTAATGTCGTTTATAGTTAAAAATAATCGTTATTTTATTTGAAATTCGATGATTAAATTTTTGTACTTAATTGACAGGAACGTCAGTCAATCATAAAAATATCCACGCTCAGCATAATTTTAACAAATGATCTCCTAAATTGTCACTCGTACATCATTGATTGTGGAAATCATTTTGATGGGTTATTAACACAGAAATGAATCTGAAAAATTGACAGTGATGGAAACGAAAGAAGTACGAAAAAAGACAGTATAATTATTTTATAATAACACAGACCTAATAGAGATAGATATAAAGAACAGATAAATTTATAAAATAAAGTAAAGGAGGCATAATTTGAATATAGGTAAATGAAATATAATTATATACAGGATGGACTTTAACTAACTGAGAATATTTATTTCTTTAGAATAATCGAAAAAAAAAGAAAAAAAATATTTTTATTAATATTAAAAAATAATTTATTATATTAATTATGTCTAACAGACATAATATAGACGTAACAATCACTACTGAGTACTTCAAATAATCAGTTGATTCTAAGATGGTGGCCCAAACTCGATTCCAAAAGCACTATTAATAATATTAATTAATAAATTTAAAAATATATATATTTGTTTTCAATTATTATTTTGATACCCTACCACCCCCTAAAATATTCTCAATTAGTTTAAGTCTAACCTGTATATTTATTGAAAATGTCGTTTTTTGCTATAATAAGGTAATATTTCATTAATTACCACAAAATATGCAGCTTTAATGATTATTACAAACAATTAACATGAAACACAATCGCATACTTATTATTAATAATTTTGTTTCTATGATGCTCTTGATATAGACATCTACAATTGTGTTACTAAAAGTATCGAAAATAGTAAAATAAATAAAATTGCATAATATTTTTGTAGAAACGTATTTTTTGTATTAATCGCATATTGATTTTTAAGACCATTTAAAATCGATCGCATTAAGCCTGTGTTTGAAATATGATTCACCTTTTGATACGGCATATCCGGTAATATTATGAATATTCAATATACCTTCATATCCTTGAAAATTAAAACCACATGATAATAATTCACACACTTAAAAGCGGGGTGTTTGTTACGTGAGGTACACGACCTAAGACAACATTGAAGTCGTCCTGATAAGGTCGTCATTTCACCGCAAACATTAACACATTCGTATTACAATCGCACGTATTAAATGAAAAAAAAAACACTCTCACACATATGATACATACATTCACTGATTTGTAAAAATATCGCAATTTGGAGTGTGAGTGTGACTAGCGAAAACAACGCGATATAATAAAATGCACGTTATGTGATTGCAAGGTGACGAAAATACAAATTATCCGCCGATAAGACAACATTAAACGTTCGAGACGCTTCGAAATATGTATATACATTAAAAAAAAACAAAATTTTATACGCATACTCTCTGATGATATTTTTTAAAATATGATAATACGAGTGGGTTTTGGTAGATTTGCATTCATATCCAGTCTTACGCACCTATTAAGGCTGAAAACATAATATAAACATAAGATATCGCATGGCTAAATGCGTGTCTAGTTCAAGCACATCAAGTGTCCAAAAACATCAGTTACCTGGCAAACATTATACTGTAAACATCTCTCTTCATATCTTCAGTTATATTTCACAGTAAAATGGGTAAATGCATTGTTACTACATGTCATATGGACTCAAAAGAATACTTCGTTAACATGTTTAAAATATTATTGCGTTTTAATTACCAAAATATTGTCACAACCACTCTCAGAGGCCACTAGAAACGTTTTGAGTGAGTGACACTTATGCCTTTATCGAATAGGAGAGAAGAGAGCAACAATATAAGGGATAAACAAAATTACACGAATTATTTATATCCCATGCGATACCTAATGTTTATATCTATGGCCGAAAATTAATAAGGCTGGATCATAAATAAATAAAATAAGAAATTTGGCAATGAATTTGTTACTGATTAAATTATGTTATTTGTTTATTGTTATTTGTTATATGTTTTTTTTTGCAATGTGTTTTTAATAAAATTCCTAAATATTTTAAAGGCTTCATGTAATGCCAATACGATCACAAAAATG
>JAGTTH010003626.1:0-27708 GCA_022606485.1 Agraylea sexmaculata | reverse complement strand
TATGTAAATTATATTCAATAAAGAAATTGTATAAGAAAATTAATATTTTTTTATGCTAGTTAATATTAGCTGATCCATTTCTAAGTCTAATTTAACATAATTGCATAAATTATTTTATTTTTAGGTATATAGGTAGATATATATAATTATTTAAACTGCAATTTTGTGTTAACCTGTGTGTTAAATTTTGTGCAAACCTTACTATTTTAGCAACAATTCCCCATAATTTCAATATATCTACTACATTTTTTTTGTCTTCCAAGATCAGGAAAGAAGTGGAGAAATCCACAACTTTCCGTTAGTAGTTATGTTTGCCTAAATTAAGGCGCATCAGTTGATTTCATTATTTTGGGACAAAACAAAAATAGTAATAATATTTATCACATTTCATATTATATTATTGTATTCCACACGGGATTTTTATTTCCATAGTTAATTCCCTGTATATTGTATATAGTTTTAATCAGAAACTGGTGATGACTAGACAACAAAAAACTTAAAAATTTACATTTAAGTATAATATGGAAAATATATATATATATATTGAAATACTATTCAGTTAAAATAATTATATGATTGAGTTCAATAAGGCCTTGGTAAACAGAATTTGAATAAATATACTATATATCTCTTTGAATTGAAAACATTCCTCTTAGTGAAAAATTTATTATTGTACATGCCCTTTTAAAAGTGATAAATAAGCTTGAATTAAGTATTCTTTCACAAAAGAAAGCCAATGCATTGTTTATAAATGCCACTAGAATAATCTCATGACACTTTAATAATAAAATAGTTTAAGAGTACTAATTTTTATAATAAATAACCTACATTCATAATATAAGATGTTATGTATGTATTTTAAGACTTTATATTACTCTTGAAAGACTATTGTTGAAACATATAGTTAATTGGTTTTGAATATTCACAATAAAATCTTTGATGTATCAATTTAACATAATTTTATTACTTTTTTGATCTGTTCTAAAAATTTTACAATTTATAATCAATTTGTAAATGAAGGCAGTAATCAACATTGAAGATATATTCTTATTCATCAAGCTTATTCTCATACTTCATACGGGTAAGCTTAAGATTTATAAATTGTGTTAGGATTCAATCAAACAATCCCGCATTAAAATGGATATTTTTACCATTCAGTTGAAAAAACCCATAAGCGACTAAAAATTTTACAGGTGGACTAATCAAAATCTTTTCATCTAACTAATCATGTAAATAAGCTTTAAAATCTCACCTTTTTTTAAGCATAGGTAATCCCATAGGAAAATAAACCATCATATTCAATTTCTCAAATTCAACTTCACGGTGAAAATCTTTATCCGATATCCAATTTTACTATAAAATATTTTTATACGGTCCAATGTATTGCTTTATATCATTCTAATATTGCTTTTTAAACTTATGCTCAATACCTCACTCTTTGAATGACAAAACTCAACTGAGGCTCTCCGGTTTTCATCCCTTGGACGAAGACCGAACCCACTCGGAATGATTCCGTCCCTCTCCGTACACCGTACACCGACTAGACTTCTCTTTTTTACTAATGGTACATAAATGTTTTCTCTCTTTTTATAACCCTTCCTGTTACCCTTTTTATCAATGCAAAAATTCACCCATAGGGAGACACCCCTTTTTTTAACCCTTCGGAATACCCTCCGTTCACAAGTGAAACCGAAGAGACTTTATCAAACAGTTTCATTTCATGATATCTAAATACTAAGAAACTCTCATTGTATTCATGTTAATAAATTAACTTTATATTATACCTAATTGTTTCAGTTATATTTTTTATTGATCCACTTTTCAATCCTTCAAAAGTTATTTACTTCTGCCCCATATGCAGCCCTTTATATTACAACCCTTTGACAACAATATACTTTTATCCCTCTCATTATAGTGATTGACCAAATAAAAAGGGGTGAGTTTTTTATACTTTATGGTGTTGCTATTATACCATAAAAATACTTTTCTAGATCCTTACAAAATTATAATCATTTTATAACAAGATAATTATTTTTTGTTAAACCCATATACTGTAATTGATATTTGTTGAATGACTATTTAAAAACACTGCTCTCACGTATGGTAACATTTTCTGTCATACTGACTGACAGTTATAGGTTAGCTCGTTTTATTAATTAACTCGGCTTTCCGGAAAATATTAAAATGACACTGTATCATTTTGGAAATTGTTTAGCTTTAGTTTACGTGCCATATTGGATGGCATATAAATATTCTGGATTGTAAGTTCCCATATTAAATTATCATAATGATATTCCATGACCCAATTCAATTACTAATCTAATTATCCTCATTTAAGATCTGAATATGGAGCTTTTTGGAAATGCATTCATGCTGGAGGGGTTTACATCTTTACACAATTGTGTAAAATGCTTGTCCTGGCTACATTCTTCCCCGATACCGATGGAGATAATATTTCAAGTGGGCTGGATTTCATTGGAGTAAGTATTTTACTGTACACAAATTGATTCAAAATATTTATATGATTTTTCTTTGTAGGAGTTCTTAAAAGCCACTATAGATATCGCCGATTTGGTTGGGATGTATGTTGTCCTCGCTGGAATTCCCGGAAAAGGACATTCTAAAGTGTTAACTGCTGGTATTGGATGGGCTAGTGCTGAAGTATGTATTTTTTTATATAAAGAAATTATATTATGTCTATTAAAATAATATTTTTTACAGGTCATACTGACTCGAGCCCTTCTGTTATGGTTCGGTGCTAGGGGAGCAGAATTCGATTGGAAATACATCCACAAATGCTTAGAATCAAATATTCTTCTCGTGCAGCACATCACAACGGCCACGCTCGTATGGTTGTGGGGAAGACACGATTTATACAAGAAGCTCGTACCCGCTGTAATGCTGATGCTACTTCTAACTCCTTACAAGGGCTTCATCCTCGAGCTGGTGATTTCTCTAATCAAATGCGGGCCGTGGTCGGGAATCGTCATCAAAGCTATTGTGACATTATTCTTCGCCACATTCACCCTTCACATATATTCTGGTCTCGCTCAAAAATTGGGAATATTTTAGGAAAATATTTCACCTTCCCTATTCCATATAAACAATCAAATTTGAGACATTGTTTTTTGTGTATGGCTTAAATTTTTATATATAAAAAATAATAAACAAACCCTTTGAAGCCCCTACATATTTAATTAATTATGTATGTAATTTATCTATAACGTAATATTTGATATATTTCTCAAAAGAACTGATTCAAGTCATAGCAATACCACCGATCTATTAGCAAGCCATACAACTGAATGTTTAAATATCAAGATGGCGGAACAAGCAGATGAGTTTGACGCTAATTGTCTCACTCAGACTCATTTAGTTGGTCCAACATCTTGATATGTATACATCCAGTTGTATGGCCTGCTAATATATCGGTAATAGTTATTTATTTGTTGAATTTTCCCTATTTTAAGTTGAATATTATTAATAAAACAAATAAATTACATTTAAGTTTTATTATTCTAACATGAAATTTTATTTGTTTAACTATATAATAATCTGATCATAACAACATCCATGTCAGCTGTAAATACAATAAACATTTAGATATAGATAGACTTACAGGTCCCACTGAACTTACCGCGGATAGGTTTTTTAGAGTACTCGTTGTTATTGTTAAATGCAGAAATCATATGAAAACAACACATACTTTATTTTACAACAATATTTACATGAGTTAATACATAGTTTGACTTAGTTGTATTAAGCTAAAAGAAATATATTTAAGCAGTTACATTCACAACAATCACAGTCTCCAAATTGTTCACTGAATACACTCACTATTTATTTAAGACGGTTGACATTCGAATTCCGGACAGTTTCTTTGCCACGATTGAGAACCGTCGCTATCGTCGTCCTCGTCAGTGACTCTCAAGTGTTGTGGGATGCTGTCGAAAATACTCAAGAAATTAGGAATTATAGAATTTTCATCATACAGCGGAGCTCGCACTTGATCCCTATTATTCTCTATAACGGTCTGAAATTTAATTTAAATAAATTATAATCAGTATTTTTTTCGTAAAAATAAAATCAACAAAAAAAACTAACCTGTCTAAGCCCTTCTAATTGTGGTTCTTTTTCATTAGACGGCACCCAAACTTTTACATCCAAGTCGAGTCCGCTGGTCGCCATTACGGGACAACTGGGATGACATTCGATACAATTTACCTACAATTAAATATTAATGAGTATAAATCGATGGGATTAAGTAATCGAATACGTACAATGCCTCCTTCATCGCCAGCCATCCACTGAACAATGGCTTCAGTTTTTTTATCCCAAATAAAAATGTTTCCACAGTCGGAACCGGACACGACAAACTCACTGTGTGGTCCGAAAAATGAAACGCCTTTAAATGTTACCGAATTTCTATGCCCCGCATATCTGTAAGTATAACCAGCTGAAGGTGTCATCTCCCTGTGAAGAAATCAAAAGAAATATAATTTCCATCGAATTACAGTAATAAAATAAAAAAAAAAAACTAACGCGTCTTTTTTTGAATCAAACAAATAAATATCATCATCATTATAAGAGGCTAATATTTCAGAGCCGTTGTGATTATAAATCGCATGTGTGATATATAAATTAAGTTGTTTATAACGAACACGCTTCGCATTTGAGCCCATCTGGAATATAAAAAAAAAATTATAATATTAATTAATAAAATATTTCTATATGCATAATTTACCGGTTTTAGGAAAAATTCGGGACAGTATTTTCTAATGTAATGAGCATCTTTTCCAGCTTTACGTCTGTCATAAATTCTAACATAATGATTTCGTCCAGCAACACAAATTTCGTGTGTGTCTAAAGGATGACCGGTCACGCTGTAAAGCGGTATTCTATCATCGCCGCATCGAACAGTGATCAATTTGGTAGCAGCTTCTTCTCTAAGATCTGATAAAAGAACTTCTCCGTCTTCACCTGACGAAATAACAATATGAGGTTCTGCCGGAGTGACGTACAGTTTGTGGGCGGGCTTCGAGTGTTGTGTTAATTTACGTTTTACAACTTGACCGCCGTCTGGTGGTATTTGTAACAGACGAACCTAATTTCAATAACAATACATTATTATCAAATAATTTATCATTAATTTAAAAAAAGGTCATACTTGTCCATCTCTTGCACAAGTAACAATGTTGATTTGGTTTGCCACATTTAAATGCATGAATTTAGATTGAAACACATTCGATTTGTGTCCAGTTTTTACAGAACGATATATTTTTTTAATGGCCCAATCCCATATCACAATATGAAAATCGTCCGAACCGGATACGAGAAGCTTCCCTGAAATTAATTAATATTCATCATACGACTAGAGAATGTAATAATTTTTATCCATACCTTCCGGGTGGAAATTAATGCAGTTTACACATCCTTTGTGTCCATTCAATTTATACATTAATTCCAAACGTTCAGCAGTGTGAAGGGAACCATAGAATCTTTGTTGGAAAAGCACATTACTCTTTGCTTGTTTCGCCATGCCGATACCGTGACCCATTTGTCGTTGATTCAGTTCTAAATTGAAATTATTAAAGAACAATCAATAAACAGAACACAAGAAATCTTCCTCCTGAAATTGAATTGAATATAAAAACAAATGTGCTTAATATAAAATCGTTGGCACCGAAATATTTTATCATCTTTTAAACAAGTTTAAATTAAAAAACGTAAACAATTAAATGTTACCATTTAAATGATATTCCATGATAACCATTTTCGCATTAAGCGAGTTCAATTGCTATAGTATATAATATATACTATATATAAGAATAATAATAAAATGCTTTGACAACGCTTTGTGATAACATTGTATAATTAAATTTTCCCAATATCATCAAAATCAATACAGATATAAATAAACTGCCAAAACAAACAAAAAAATATACTAGAAAGTCAAACCAACATGTGTAATAAATAGAATAAGATGTTTTTTTTTATATTGACATTTGGTCCAAGCAAATATGGACTTACCACTAATAACAGTTATTGAAATAAACATTCAAACCTTTAACAATGCTCCATTTATGAGGTGGTTTTCGTTTTAACAATACAAACGGAGTTTCAGGTTCCGAAGGAATAGATGAATCATCATCATCCCAACTATCCGACTCGGTATTCATATCAGTATCATTTCTATCAGATCTAAAATATTCAGAAATAAGTGAAAATGGCATTCGATTGGTTATTTATATGATAATATTAAATACCCGTTACTAGCACTATCTGTGTCATGAGTTAAACGCTTTGTATGATCTCCAGTCTGTCGCGTAGGTGAACTATCGATATTTGATTGACTATCGTCTCCCCCGAAGCCGGATGCTAATGCAACATTTGCTGGGGCGACATTCGCTGATGCAACATGTTCAGAATCTATCCTGTCATCGTCTGCATCATCGTCACTATCCAACTGAACTGGTTGTACTTTTCTGCAGTATACTCTATAATTACGTCCTTTGGATTTACTGATATGTTTGTAAAACACTTGTTGCCCTGTAGCTCCTGAACTTGTGGATGGTTGATTATTTATTTCCATCGCCTCATCATTTTCTTGATTTATGACAGCAGGGTTTGGACTTATATCTGATGATATTGCATTTTCAATATTATCATCGTTTATTGTAGCTTCCGGGGGTATTGCTGCATAAAAAAATACTTGTTAAAAAATATCGAGATTATCAATAGACAAGTGGAATGGATCTGATTATAGTCGTTACATTTGAGATGATATTATAATGTAGCCGAAAATGCTATTCACCATCTTATGTAAATTTGGGTATATTGTAAAAGTGATTAATCAAAAAATATGATTTACCATCCGAGGAGCTTTCGGGATGTCCAGCCTGGGCAGGTGTTTCCGTATTATCAATTTCTTCGTCCATCTTCTGTCAAAACTTGGTTTTACTTCAGATTTTTAACAACACTAAATAGAAATGTGTGGGATTATTACTAAATATGGTATTTTTAACACATAATCGATAGAACAATGCCGAGGAAACCATTTATAACGATAATAATTACTGTATACGCCGGAGTGGAAAGAAACAGCGCACTTCTGTTTTTGGCAGTTGTCTTCTTCGTTTAATTATTTTTACGGCTATTATCAATAAATGTACTATTTATATATATCGTTTGTTTTAATTTATTTTACACAATATAATTATTATAGGAATGTAGGATTATGGAAATTAAATTATACATTAAATTTATATATAGAAAATATAGTGTTTGTAGATGAGTAATAAAATATTTTCAATATTGTTTCGTTCGGTTGTTGTGGACTGTTGGTATATTTTGTGTTCTTATTATGCAGAGTGCAAATAACAAAAAAATCGAAGTATTTATTTATTTATTAAATCATTTTCAAAATAATATTCTTGTCAACAATTGAAAGGATGCTGTTTCTGATATTCCCATATAAATATGGAAGCCGTTACATGAACATTAAGAGAACGAACCATCCCGTGTTGTGGTATTTCGACACAATAATCCATCAAATTCAGTAAATCACAGGGGACGCCTTCTTTTTCATGCCTAAAAACAAATATGTAAGGATTTCAAACGTTCTATAGTATTTTTATTGGTTTTAGTAAATATTTTACCCAAGTAGAATAAGAGATTTTTTTGGAAATTCAAATTTGTGAAGTGATACACTCGATGATGTTTGTTCGACTCCAATTATACAATATCCTTGTAATCTCATTTGTATAAGATACTCTTTCAAAACATCTCCAGGCCGAACTTCAATAATATTCAGCCAATTTTCTGCTGATACACTGAAATAATGTTATAAATCATATTATTAAGTATAGATTGAAGATGGAATTTTTTTATACACACCTAAGACTTTGAAATTGTTTATCTTGAATATGACGCAAACTATCAATTACATACTGTTTTACACCGAATACTTCACATGTTCGAGACAACCCTCCAAGATTTGGCAATTTATCTATCAATGATGCCACTACAACTAAATTACTAGCTGTAGAACTCTGTAATAAGATAAAAGAGATATTGAAATGCAATAAGACGAAGGTTATTGCTATAAAAAAAATTACCTGTTGATCAATTTCGTCTGTTGCAATTTGTAAATCTGCCAGTATAGTTTTCCACGGCATGAATTTCTTTTGAATATTTATTTGCTCAATGACCAATTCATTTTCAGTGTATTTTGAATAATCCATAACACTTTCTACATCATCAGGTCCGAAACATATCCATTCGTCTTTAGATAATTCATAGAGTTTCGGTATGCGATAATACAAATCATATTCATTTAAATTATGAACAGGATCAAATTCGTTTATATAAAAATCATTTTTCATGATGACCAAATTCTTTTCTTTCTCTCCCTGAGTTAAAGTCTCTATTATTATTTGTTTCACAGGCACATATTTATCTGCAATATCGGAATCTTTCACAATATTTAATAGTTGAACTGTTAAATATTGAGCATGCAAACGGACATTGAATAATGATCCCATGGTGTTGGAAGAAAATAGTTTCAAAGCGAATTGAATATTCTGTTGTAAAACTATTTCACTTTTAGGTATATTTTTTAATCTACCGATTTGACATTTTACTACATGATACACAATTAGGAACAGAGATGTTTGTGGTAAGTCCAACATATTCAATATATTTAAATTCTTCTCTAATACACAATCCTGAAAATATGAAATGACATAATAAAATATGTGAAAAATATAATAATATTTTAAAGATACTCACATCTTTAATTAAAGATAAAATAATATACCATTCAATAAGTATTTTAACACTCAATGGGTGAGGCTGATTTTTTAATAATTCAATACACCATTTTATATCTTCAAGATCACTTTTTTCATTAAAACATGAGCCTTGATTTAGTAATAAAATTTGCATTGATCTCAGAATAAATCTATGTTGAATAGTGTTATTGTGATATCTTGTTTTAATTTTAGTTTGCAAGAAATCATTTTTAATTAGTTCAGCTACTTTATTGCTGACAATTTTAGAACTTTGAACGCAGTGAACAGCATTTTTTCTTATCATTGTTGAAATATAAGGCACACTAAAATAATTATGTGTTATAATATTGTGTTATGATTTTTTAACATGATTATACTTACAAAGTTTCTTTGATTTGAAACATTGTTTCAGATTTAATAAATAGACACACTTCACTTTCTACTCTGAAATTCGGGAATATTTTAAATTATTTCAAAAACATTCATAATGTGTGTTTTGTTACCTTTGATCTTTCCTAAGTACATTCCCGAATAGAACTGCCTTTGATAAAACCAGATAAAAGTGATTTTTATTAATGTTTTTTCTATTCATTGAAACATAATTTACCAAATCGTAGACTACATTTGGGGCTAGTTCTCCCAATTTGAATATTTCAGATATGTATTTCATGAAAATGTCATTGTCTTCATTTGCAATAAATATAATTTCTATGAAAGCTTGCATACAATTTTTAAATTGGTCACTTTTTCTAACATCCCACATGTTTTTCCAAACACAATCCAATTTTCTTTTACAATTGCTGCCTCCTTTAGTTGCATATATTTGAACATACACTTTTTTAAATAGTTCTATTGTAAATGGAATACAGTTATATCCTCCAATTTCCAAAAAATCATCAATAGCAGAGTGCAAGACTTCGATTTCAGTAGAAGTAAAATTTGTTTGTTGTCGGATTGTATTGTAGTACAATTTGCTAAGAGCCTCGTAATAATTACAGCTAATTTTACCATTCAAATGTGACAAATGCATCTGATTCCATTTGAAAAATACATTTTTTAATATCAACGGTTTTATATTGTTTGTTGTTGAATCAAATGATAAGTATGGAATAACTTCACTTAAAATTTGAACAAAGAAGTATTTTTGTAATTCGGTGGATTTTTCCGAATTCAATGATGAAATGATTTCATCACAAGTTAATTTCAATAAATGTATAATATAATCCACTATCCATTGGCATTTAAGCATGGTCTTCAATTTCGCTGTTATAACATCTATATGTGTTAGATCATCAATTGAGAACAAACAATATTTTATGTAACTGAATATCGGATTTACATTTTCAATTATTTTTATTTTTATTTTTTCATCTACATCCGGTTCAATTGTTTCAATGACGGATGCAATAAACGAAAACCACAATACAAATTCCTCTTTACGTGCATATTCTCTTGATGTTGATTGTTGTAACATTTCAACAGCTCGATCGATGAATGTAAGCAATGTATTTTTAGAATTTAATTCAGCATCTTGTAATAAAAATATTAATTTTACAATGGCTTTATCAAATTTTAAATTGTCCGGTGTTAAAAAGTCTACACTCTCAGGAAGCAACTTTTGGTTTACATCCACTTTTTTAATCCACTCTATGAGTGTTCTCCATAAAAATGTGTTTCGTGTTATTACAGGGTGAAATGTTGATATTAATAATATTATATTGTTTAATCCGTCAACTTGTGATATACTCTGAATTATTAAATTTAATAAACAAGTATCAGTTGCATGTTGGATATAAGAATTATTCATTTGAGTATTATTTTCCTCACAAATAGCAAATAATAAATTGTTTAATCCCATATTAATGGATTTATTTTTAATCGATTGCATTGCAAATGTTAGATAAAATTTTGGAATTGGGCTCCAGTTCACATTTTTCATATGATTTATAACTTTTATCAGTCCATCGTCGCTAAACAAGAATTTTTTAATGTTTTCAATTATTGAGTTGTGTTTTGTTACATTTTCATATATAAATACATTATTGAGTGCATTTAAAAGCCCTTCAATTGGGAAGTAATCCATTTTTATGTCGGAAAGAAGAGCTATTTCGATAGCTTTAAATTTAACACTTTCTGTGTCATGATTTAAAGCTCTTGTGAGTGCACAACAAAACCATACATCGTGCAATGATTTCAATTGAGTAAACAATTTCATTGCAGCTAAAACTAAATGACTCTGTTTTTCTTCTAATGTTTCTATTAGAGCAAACAAGTCTTTCCAATCACTTTCAAAAGATTTTCGGTTTTTTGGGTCATAAAAAATAATGGGATGGGGATCTTCTTCCAACTTTACTATTGTACAATGGTTGCTTTCACAAATAGTACTCACGGCTCTCTTGGCCAAAAATATACTGCATTTCCTAATGAAAATATCATCATTAATCAATCCCTGCCGGATCAACATCCAAAATTCTATGCTTTTTGTGAGCGTTGACAGCATATTTAATTTCTTGAAATGTTCAGATGAAAAGTAATAATCCGAGAGAGTGCACAATATAACATAATCGTTTTTGTTATATTTTTTACTGATTATAAAATCCCAAATATAATTTAAAATGTATGGTTCACCACTGCTGGAAATTATCTTGGGAATAATGTGCGAAAATAATGGAGTTTCTATAAAATCTTCGACTTTTTTTATCATAGAATCAACGTCGTCGATTATAAAACGTGATGAAATTTTAACTTTAGTTTGAATACAAACTTTCAGGATGCAGTTCACAATATTCAAATATAAAATAGGTTTGCATGAGGTAAAGTCAAACATTTCAGGACTCGACAACAACTGCTGTAGGAAGTGTTCGGACATTTTTTCCAGATTGTCTTCATTGAGAAGTAACGATGCCTTTAGAGCATTCAACAGGTTTGAAAAACTTTCATGCTGAATATTCGGTAATTTTAAAAGATGACCGAGTACTTTTTCAACTATGTTTTCATTTTCGCAACTTGATTCTTCTTTTTTATTCAATAATATTTTGTATTCTATCAAGATGATGACAGTTTTAAGTTGATTGATAGTGTGCGATGATTTTTCAAGAATACAAAATAATTTGGCATCAATAATATCTTCATCAATATCTAGAATATCCAAAGTAGATATGATACCTTCAGTTTCGTCGTCTCCCATTTTGTATTTTACTAAACTTTATAACAATTGAAAAGGTTATTTTACAAACGTCAAATCCACATGACAGGAAAGATTAATGTTGCTTTACTCCAAAAGCTATTCATAAATCAGAATGTAATTTTTACAAACATGTTACTATTTCACGTAAAAACATATTATTCAATTATTTGTATTGTATTGTATTGAATGTTGTAGTTATTTTATAATTATTTATATGTAGTTTTGTATGTATGAAGAAAATTTTATGAATGGCAGCACCAACTGTCATCTACTTGAAAAGGGTTATGTTAAAATGTCATAAGAAAGAACAGAATGTCTCGTTTTGTTAAAACTGCCAAAACCCTGAGAAATCATTGGAAGAAGTCAACATTTGCTGCAGTTCTTATATCATATGGAGTTAATTCAGCAAAAAACAAATATGAGTAAGAAACTTTAAATTTTAACACAATTTAGTATTAGATATACCTATATATATTTACTTATAATTATAAAGAACATATCAGTTTTTAAAATCAAGCTCATAATAAATTTGTTTGTTATATTTACATTTTTTGAATATTTTTTTTCAGTATTAACTGTTTTATGGAAGAAAAATGTGAAGAAGCAGCAAAATTCGGCAATGAACGTCTCCCAATGACTATGAATCCTCGTTCTGTAACAGTAATCCTTAATCCAGCAGCAAACAAACGAAATGCCAAAACTGAATATGAAAAATATTGTGAACCATTACTACACATGGCCGGTATTACCGTTAATCTATTACAGACAAACTTTGAAGGTCATGCAAAAGAGTTAGTTGAAAATCTTCCTCGGAATGAACCTGTCATTGTCGCTGGTGGTGACGGAACTCTCAGTGAAGCAATCACAGGTAATATAATCATTTATTGATAGACTCAGTAAATTATTAATAGTGATCGTTTTAAGGTCTCTTGAGAAAAAATGAAAACAATGTACACACAGTCGGAGTACTGCCATTGGGAAGAACAAATATCATGGGTAATAAACTATTCCCTCCTCACGGAAAACTATCCAGAGTTCAACAACTCACTGATGCCACAATGGCAGTTATTAAAAATCAAATCATCGTCGAAGATGTTATGAAAATTGAATCTACGGAAACTGATAGTGAAACTCAAGCTAAGCCGATATTCGCCATCGGTTCTTTAGAATGGGGTGCATTTAGAGATGCTGTAGCGAGAAGGGACAAGTATTGGTTTTATGGTGGATTCAGAGACTACGCCACATTCATCTTCAACGGCTACAAAAATTCTCTTTGCTGGGATTGCAAAGGTGAAATAAAATATTCTCCACCCTGTGATGGTTGCAATAAGTGCAAAAAGACAATTGTCAAAGCCGAGCGAGGATTCAGATGGATCGATTTGATTATGCCTAAAACAATTGATAAAACTATTGAACAAAAAGATTACAGTCAAATATGGAATGCCAACTGTGGAGATATTGAAGAAAAATGCTTTAAAACTGTCGGCCTTAAGGTAGAAATAGAGAAAGGCGATGCAAACAATTTGACTCATTTATCTCTGCAATTGGGCAAAATGGGTATAGGGTATGGTGAATTTATATCGGAAGGCTGGAATTTGGTAAAAAATGGCTCAGTAACTCCAAATGAAGTAATCGCAGCCAGAACAATCGAACTCTCACCTAAAACTATTCCCAAAGAAGGTCAGGAAATATTTTACAATATTGACAATGAAGAATTTGACATGAAACCAGTGAAAATTACCCTGATTCCAAATTCTATTAATATGTTTTGTAAGGCACAATAAAAATATATTATATTAAATTAAATATGTTTTTTTATTTATATGAACATTTAAACGGGCTATTTTCTTATTTTATTATAACTATTGAGAATATTAAGGTCGAGATTTTGCTGCTTGGTTCAAATAAATAAATTTCATAACTGTCTAGATTAAACGAGACCGTATTTGATCACATTGCAAAACTATAATAACAGAAATTTACTCTACACATTCATGAAATGAACTGTAGTTCGTGTAAGCATTATTTAGCCTACAGAGATATTATTTGCAAGATGACAGTCATGTATTTATTAAATAATGATTGTTTTGAGATAAAATGTCAAAATAAAATAACTATTCATACAAGTTCATTAAAAAGTAAAATGAACCATTTGATATTATTTGGATAAGGTTCTCTTGTTCAAATAAATGATAGTTTATTATAAGGCATTGATTTTTCACAATTTTCATCAGTTAAAAGAATATTGACATGTAAACTTTTGTTAATGAGTTAATTTAATAAGAGTAGGTAGGTTTTCTTTCTTATGCTTGTAAGATATCCTTTAGATACACACTTTTTGGGTCTCATTTTTTTCAATATAATTCGAGTTATTTGATAAATATAAATACACTATAATTTACGTCGGCGTTTATCAAAGGTAAGAAGTCTCCGTGTATGAAAATCCTCGTCATTTGTTTAAATTTCCAAAGACTCGTCACCTTAAAGGTTAGCTGCTCTCGACTATTGTACCCAAGCATTAATGAACACCAAATTACAAGCCCCGCCCTTCCGCCCCAACCTCTTCTTATACTAATATAATAATATTATATAAAAGAGCCAACATTCAACGATCCCAAAATATATTCTCGGTCCCGACGCACACTGTATCCATAACGAATTCTCTCAAATCTCCACACATTATTTACAAACCAAGCATATCCTGTATTATAACTTCAAGCCACAATTAAAATAGTTTATAATTGTGGCAACAGTGTACAATATAAGCGGTGTTTGTTGTAAAGATGCATTATTTTATTATGAAAGGGTTGTAAGCCGCAACAAGCTCATATCCAGTTACCACAAGTTCCTCTCCACTCTTTACAATAAATACCCCGTATTATTTAATAATATATGATTTCTTTACATAAATACCAATTAGGAATTTCTATTTATCCAACATATAACAAAAGATATTTCCGCGTAATAGCTCAGGGGATGTCATGGGTTCAAATCCCGCTAAAAAAATGATAGGTTATTATAACTGTAAGATCGGGAATAATATTAATAAAATCCCGATCGATCGTCTTGATTTAGGTTTACTCTGATTGAAAGATAAATACTGGGGTGATTATAAAGTCGGTGATCTTCAGCCTAATAGTTAAATATTATGAGAATTCGAGAAATGGATTATGTAAATACCATTTTGTGTCTAAAAAAACATCTTCTTGAATACCTCCATTGAGAGTGTCATTATTCAATCAAATACGAATACCAATCGGAACCAAATTTTATATCGAGATCTAATTTAGTAATAATTTTACACTACACTAGTCAATAACTACAACAGCCATTCGTAGTTACATCTGATGCAGGCAGAAAAACCTAACAAAATTCACAATTATAACCGAAATCAAACCTATTTTCAAAAATATGTTTATTATATTTTTTTATCTATTCGCCCAGATGGGCTTTTGGAGAGGGTTTTTTACAAATTTGTTTTTTTTAGACACAACAACGTGTTAATTGTCTGTAGGTGATTTTAACTATTACTAGTTACACATGTCACCGACTTAATAATCGGTATTTACCTTACAATACAGGAAATCAGAGTAAACCTGGATCAAGACGATCGATCGGGATTTGATGAATATTATTCGTAATAATCGATCAAACCATTTTTTATTACTTGAGCGGGATGTGAACCCATGACCACAGATAATCGCCTCAGTATTTACCTTACAGTGCAGAAAATCAGAATCAATATTGACTTATGCATATTCTATATAATCATATGGAACAAGGGCAAGCATGGTTTTTTGTATTAGACAAATTAACAAAGATTTTTTATAACTTTTTGTCATATTATTAAGATATTGTGTGAAAACTATATATGTATATTTAGACTTATTATAATTAAACCAATATGGGATATAAATAATGGATGTGTATATTAAATTAAAGCCAAACCTATATATTTGCACCAAACTATTTAACCATTTAATAGTATTTTTTTAATTCTCCTTGTAAATTGTCAATTGGTAGTAATAATACAAAAGGAGAATGATCTTCTCATTATTAGAAGCAGGTTATATTTTCGTGTACTCTTCGGGTATTTTTAATATATTTAATTTAGATATTGCCCTAAAAATTGCCCTACAATACAAGAAATTAGAGTAAACCTGGATCAAGACGATCGATCGGGATTTTATTAATATTATTCCTTTATGACCGGGAGCATGATAACCGATTAAATTAATTTAAAAATTCTTGACGTGGGATTTGTGGCCAGGGTATTTTTTTAAAGACTTAATGCACGTGTCTAAAGCTTGAAATTTCATCTACAGAGAGTATTCCTTGGGCCATCTGTGTTATTATAGTATTCAATTTGTTAATGTTTTTTGATGTTCTATTTGTGAGTTTTGATTGCATTTTTACTTTAAATTTGTTTATATCAGAAGAACTTTGAATTTTCAAAGTCAATTATAAATAAAATAATTTAATACGGTTTTCATACGATAACAACACTCATCATAATATTTAAAAAGAGAGTTTCCCGATAAATACTGTTTTTTTTAGAATTGTCATTTATTATGCATTATTAAATATCCCCTATATTATTTTGAAATTAATTCAATATTAGTATGGGGAACGGGTAGTTGCCCCCATGATTGTGGGTCCGGTGTATCAGGAGTCGATGACAGGAGTGAGTGTAGAAATAAAATATGAGAGACACTGGCCAAGTGTGTTTATTTTGGAGGTTAACTATACAAATCAAGAGCGCCTGTGAGCGGCATGCTCCCTTGTCCGAGGCTCGTGACACAAGTGAGAAGTGGAAGGACGCGGGATGGTAGCTGTTCGCGGTAACTGGTAGCGGCCAGCTGGAAGTGCATAAATACATATCTGCGCTGTCCAGATGGCGCTACATTAGTAACCCGTTTCAAGATTTTAGATATGTATTAATTGTAGTAAAATAATTATATGAAATATTATTCTTCCATCTATCTGGTAACACTGATGGTTGAGGGACCCGCACATACACACACCTTAGACAATTATATATATATTACTAGCGGTCCACGATAGTTGCTGGTGGTCTATCAGTATTGAAAACAATGTAGGTTCCACGAATTTAGCAAGAATGGAAAGAGATCATGTTGTTGACACGCTGTGAGAGTTATTTCATTGTAACCACGATACAGGGAGCAACTCGGATAACCGCACACCAGTCCTGGCCATTCAGTCCTAGGATTGCATTGTCCTAAACTACTAGCGACTGCCAAATGACAAAACCTCGCCTGCTGTAATATACCATTGTGACAATTTGTCTTGTTTATACTAAACAATATAATGGCGCAGCAGGTCACCTGTCACACTATGATAACAACTACCACGGGGAACATGACAGCTTGCCTGCCTTTAGTCAGCGTATAGCACACTTTCCATCATTCAGACCTGCTCAACTTTAATATGCACACCCATCTTTAATACTCTTACACATAAGATATCGCATGAGTGGCTAAATGCGTTCTTAGTTCAAGTCAAAAACATGAGTTACCCGGCAAATATTATACTGTAATCATCTCTCTTCATATCTACAGTTATATTTCACAGTAAAATGGGTAAATTCATTGTCAAAGAGTTTACCTGAGTGCCTCATACAATTAATCTACAAGTAATAATTGAAAAGGTTGAAGTGGTATTGTAATATCGGTGTGCTTTAAAAGTATCGTGATCCACATGCTGTGATATCTTCGGCTTGATCACACTTATTATTTTTCAAACTGTCGCTGCCAACCTGATCGAGTTCATCTTGAGGCCTTTATATTTATTTATTCATGTCTGATTTTGTTATATAATAACACATTTATAAATAAACACTTTTCCTAATTCAAATTAATGTATTTATACATATTTCAGATATATAAATATAAGATATCGTATGAGTAGCTAAATGCGTGTTTAATTCAAGTGGCTCAAGTGGCCAAAAACATCAGTTACCTGACAAACATTATACTGTAAACATGTCTCTTCATATCTTCAGTTATATTTCACAGTAAAATGGGTAAATGCATTGTTACTACATGTCATATGGACTTAAACATACACTCAAATACATCTAGGTGAAGTTTTTACCAAACACTACTTCTTTAACATGTTTCAAATATTATTGCGTTTTAATCGCCAAAGTATTGTCACAGCCACTCTCAGTGGTCACTAGAAATTTGTTAGGTGAGGGAGATACACTTATGCCTTTATCAAATAGAAGAAAAGAGTGCAACAATACGGGTTAACACCATTTAATTAGACGCAATTTAATTTTATTAGAATTTTGTTTTAACAGTAAAACTGCATATTTAAATAAAAAATAGTTATAATCAATTATCGAACGGTAACTTAATAAACTTTATTAAAACAACCTTCTATTTCGTTCCTCATACTTTGTAATATGCTTTAAATAATTTAGTAAAAATAAATATTATTTGCCAGATAGATTTAACTTAAAATTAACTATGTAGTCGGAATTCGCATACGTGCGACTTCCAAAAGGGCTTTAAAATTAAATAATTTTTATTCTAATTATCGAGCAAAAAAATGCTTATTTACAACAAGTTACAGGAGGAATGTTGAACGTGAGTTGTAAACACGGACCTTTAGTATATTGGGGCAGTAAAGAGAGGTGTTTGACTGAAGGTAGTTCAACCAAACAAAGCCTTTTTGTCAAAGGGAGGTCTAACTGATATATTATATCTTGTTTGTACTACTATTTTACCATTCAGTGCTGAAATAAAATCTATACAATACAAACCATTCAGCTTCAAGGAGCAATATTTAATTGTTAATGTAAACACGTTTTATGTACTAATAAATAAGTATTCTAGCTAGGGAATAATTAATTTTATAAAAGACCTTTTAAGTACCATATACCAATAAACAGACTTATTTGGACTTGATTCAATATAACAGTGTAATGAGAGTGTGTGCGTGCGGTGCGTATGGGTGTCAATACTATCAGCCTCTAGTCTATTTGTACACACACCATCTAGCACAACTCACTAACACGCATTATATTCATATTTATTATGAATGTATAAATATTAAATTCAATCCTATGTTAAATACATACTGTATATGTTTTTTTAACACTTTTTATTGGAAATTTGTTCAGAATACTGATTTTTTTTGTTATTTGTCATATATACATTTTTTTTCTTTCTCAATTTTTGGAAAAGCTTAGTTGAGCGTTTAATAAATAAATAAAAAATATAAGATAACTCATATTATTAAGTAATTTTTTCAGTGTATGGGAAAGTCTATGACAAACTTTTTTAAAAGTGTCAGTTTGTAAAACAATTAAATTCTAAAAATATATATTATATGTATTAAAAAAATATTCATAATACTTATGCATACAGATTTCGAATTTGAATTCACCTTATTCATATTTTTTTAAACCTGAAGTGAAAATTATATGGAAAAAATATTACCACATAGTATTTATACAATTCTTAAATAATAGAAAATATATAATAAATACATACATACATACAAAAAGCAATTGTATATTTTTTATTAATGTGTACATTAATAATAATATTTTAGCACACTTATTTTAATTAAAACAACATTATTCAACCCTCTGATTGAAATCGGGGGGATATAATCTCTAATATTAATATTTGCTGGTACATTTGGGACTTATATATAATATTTTTCCAGATGTGTTAAGCCTCATATTATTTTTTTTTAAGATAGTCACAGTACGATAAATTAGTGAGAGTCTTAATTGACATGAGAAAGCCGTGTTTTAATAGCAAATATTTTCAACAGCCTTCTCATTTTATGGGAAGTCATGACATAAAATAAAGGGGGTGGTCCACGGGCTTTTATTCGGTGGTAATTAAAAGGTTGAGGGGTCTTCGATCGTAAATAACTTAACAGCTTTACGGCGTGTTTACATTTTAACTTATTAAAATATTATCGTTACATACACACGGATTTCTTCAGACATGAGTATTTGTGTAGAGAATCGATGCCACACTTTATTGATGTCGTATATTTGATCGCCCAAACACAGATTCTTCACTGCAGGAATACTCAATCACCATTATTGTATATTTAAAAAATATTTAAATAGACTACTATCACACTGCCATCATATTGGATTGAATTTTGCATATACTTACATGATTTTTCCTAATGTTTAATATTCCAAAATGTTGAGCAGCTGTGAGGGTGGCCAATACAACTTTATTACTTTACTACCACCGAACAACACTTGAAATATTTATTTAGAAACAAAATACACTCTACTCATATATTTTAAATCACGCTTTGTTCCCATGACACCTTGTAAATCTAGAATTCAATCCAAAGCCATACAACACAACAATCTCCAATATATATAAGTAATACCCACCATACAATATTATTTCATTTCCTTATTGGATTGCAAATCGGAATTATACAAGGTAGACTTAAAATATTTAAGAGGGTTGTAGAGTATCGGAAATATATAAAAAAAAATATTTTTAATTATATATTAAACGATTGATCTTAAACCTATCTTATTTTATTAAACCTAATCACCCCATGAGTCACTTAAATACACAACCAAAAAATAATGGGTGTATTTTTTTATTCTTATGTTTGTAAAGCCTTAATCTTATCATATTTTATAACGATATCACCAATCATAGCCGTTTGCGGTATGAAAGTTAGTTCGGCACTAGCAAGTCTAAAGCTTAATATTATATATACAAATATAAGAACGGGTGGTTTATACCATTTTTTCATTGCTTAACTATGTTGAATTTATTTGAAAAATGGCGTCTCAAATACCGCGAATTCATCTGATTGGTCTTTGTAGAAAATAAGCTATTTAACAGCATGTATAATAAATACAGGGTGGACTTGAATTAACTGAGAATATTTTAGGGGGTAGCAAAGTATCGCAAATTGTACAAGCGAAAAAAATATTAAAAAATATATATTATTAATTAAAAATATTACAGACACAATATTAATATATTTTTTAATTCATATTAAAAAAATGTCCTACCACCCTCTAAAATATTCTCATTTAATTTAAGTCCACCCTATATATTAATGTATAAATATATAATATTTAAATATTCTTCTTTCAATTGAGCCTAAATATTTAAAAATTTAAAAAAAGTCGAGATAGTAATTCGCAAAAAACAGATTAAAATATGTATTAATCTTTGTACAGTAATTAAATTACACAGTTTGAGTACCTTTTAAGCTACATTCATTTTTAGGTTGGATTAATACATATTGACAGCGGCTTATTATTATCAGCTTAAGAAATATGTTAATAGGTGAATCAAGCTGTGAAATTTGTGGATGATTTAATTATTGAATATTAAAATATTTTTCCGATACCCTAAAATATTCTCAATTATTAAAAGTCCACCTAGTATTATTATCATATATGTATATTTTATTTAATATTATATTATTTAAATAAAGCACAATTTTAGTACAAAATAAATTGTGTAAAATGATATTGAAAATTTCGCTTTTGCTATACAGATTTTGTAAAATGTATTATTTCGGTTGCAATTTGAATGATGTATAGTTTTTTAGTAAACATTTTTTTATTCAAATTTACACGTTTTGTATGACAATATAATTATATTTTTTTAATTTGATCAATTATTATTAAAATTATCAAAAAAAAAACTTTTAGATACTCATTGTAAATATCAAACCATAAATGGCTGTGATTTATTTTTTCGCATCTGTACGTGTCTAAAATTGATTATTTACACTATAAATATAAAAAATAATGAGTAGGTTTTTTATTTACTGCTAATATATTGTCACGGTTAATGAAAATATTATTTCAACAAAATAAACGATTGAATTACGCGAATAAGAAATATTCAATTTGGAGCGCAATAATTTACTTTATAAATAGTCGGTCTACTTGTGCTACACCAATTTGTATATTTTTATAATAAATAATCCATAATATTTGCGCTGCTAATTGCGATCGTAAAATAACTAATAATTAACTTATATGATGAGTTTGTCCATTAAGCACACAATATTTTGATAATTAAGATCGTGTATTCATTTGCATATTAAATTATTCGTGGATTTATGTAGAATGTGTTGTATTATTATGTCCGGCTTTTGACGTAACGACTTGATCAATTTTGTGGGGGAGGAGTTGCTATAAATTACTTTAGTGTCCTACACTAATTCTAATTCTAATTCTAATTCATATTAGACTTGACCCTCCCCTCATCACCAAGTAAATTATCATTTTGAAACGTTATGTCTTCATCTAAGACACAATATTTGTTCAAATACCTCTCATTTCGATCAATTTAGGACCATTTTAATACATAAAATAAATGTATGTATTTTCAATAGAAAATATCAATTAATTTGTTATCATACATTTTGTTACCAATACCTCACTATTATTAGTTTAACTATTAGGTTATGGAAATAATAATATTACCTGCTTCTGCTGAGGATGATGAAAATAATAATGAGAGTAGCTATAGAAAAAATATTTGGATCGATATTTCTACAAATTATATATATTTTTTTAAGTGGGCCTTTTGGGTAATTTCATTACCTTTAAAAAATAGTGTACCCACAAATTTTGTAGAGTTTTATTATATTTATATTACAAATAAAATATCAGTTTAATGTATGTATGCATATAAATGTGGAATAAAGAGCTTAAAATTTTTTTTCGGGGTTTTATATAGGAATTTTTTTAAATTATGGTTTTGAGAAAAAAATGTGCCTCTTTCGAAGTTGAAGATTAATTTATTTCATTAAACTCATCCTTCAAATACAAATCCAACATTAAAATAGATATAAATATACATCCTTTCTTTTGTTTTTTTTTATTAAAAATTAAATATGTATACTGTGGATTAAATGAAAAAAAATCCTCCTTCAATTACACTTTCTTCTCTTATTTACAATTAATTATTGATATCATTTTTACTACAATTATAAATGTTTACAAGCATATTTCATCTTTTCAATTACATAATTATTTTGGAGATATCAAAATATTAAAAAAAAATCCTTTTATACCATATAATATATAAATTTGTTATTAGAAAGAGTAGAACATGTGCATGTAAGTGCAGTGGAGTGTTGTTTAATTATAGGTAATTTAAGTGGATGCCATAAAAACAATTAAGTTCAACATTTTTGTGGATATTATTACGAAAATTGAACCACTTCTTTTGGGGGATTATTATTCAATTCGATAATTACTCTATTTTATATTCATTCACACACTAAGCGAACACACGGGCTATAGAAATATTACATTCACTAGTAATAATATTTAATTAAATGCATTAGAATCACACTACACTGAATAAGGATCCCTAAATAAGTTACAGCACAGATTCAGAGATTTAAAACTCTTATTTATTTATTATTAAAAATGTTATTTATTTATAGGTTTTCCGTAGTGTGGCTTTTTGAGGCATATTTCCTGACACTTCCTCTACAAACATCTTAAATTCTATATACTGGGTGATTTTAAATTACCTGAAAATATTTTATAGCGTATTTCAAGAATAGGGGGAAAATATATTAATTATTATTTTAATTATTAATTAGAAGTAAAAAAATAATTTAAAATATTAATAGTGCTTTCGGCCACCATCTTGGAATCAGCTGTTTCTGTAAAGTACTCAGTATTGCTTGTCGCCTGTGTATTGTGAATATCTATTGAATACGTAATAATAATAAAAATATATATTTTTTAATATTATAATCTTTTTCGTTTGTATCTATTGTATTTACCACCCACTAAAATTCCACCCTATATTTATTATACATTACTGTTTTCTATATTATTTTCTGCAATCAGATTAGTTCTCGGTATTTCAAAGGCCATTTTTTTAAAAAAAGAACAGATTTAAACAATGAAAAATGGTATAAACTACCCATTTTTCTTATATTTGTAGGTAAAATGTTAAGCTTTAGACTTGCTGAGAGTTACCGCAAACGACTGTGATTGGTGATACCGTTATAAAATATGATAAAATCAAGACCAATTTATTGCATATTTAAGTTTTGACATTTCTTTAACAAATATAGAAATAAAAAAAAACACTTGGGGTGTATTTATTTTAGTCTTTGGGCGATTTATTGTTAGGTTAATTTTTAATATTTAACAAAATATAAATAATCCCTTTCCCATAATGTTTTTAAACGTTCAAATTATATTATAATTTAAGAAATTACCCAAAAAATGTGTAATAGCTTTATTGTTTCACTTGTGTAATAAATGTTTGTGGTAAAACAGAGCGGGCGTAAATTAAAAATAATAACGAAATGTTCCCGCATTCTATTAAGACATTTTACAATAAATGCTCGACTACCAAAATATGCTTTTGAATAATTAATAATCACTTTAGTATTATTAACTGTACTTATCATATTTTTAAATTTAATATAAAAAAGTACCAGTAATCAGCTAAAAAAATGCAAATATTAATTTATTTAAAATTTTATTTTATTTTTTTGATATTATATTTTTCATTTTAATGATTAATATAAAAATCAACCTGTTTTTAGAAGCATTTATTTAAAATATACCTAATAATACCAAATTTTTAGTTTTTATCAAAAATAGTCTTTATTAATACATTTTTCAGAGACGAACGTTCATGAAGAAAGACTATTTGTTTGTCAATGTTTCTAACGTTTATAGAGCATATATCAAATTTTAAACTAGCGCAGAATAAAAGAAGCTTATTTAAGAAAGGCATTGATTGGTCACACCACAAAATATTTTTTTTTATAATTAATATTAAATCTTAATACTTTACCATATCGCCAATCATAAGAATTTGTAGTATATTAGTGTTTTTTTTTTCAAGTTTGATTTGTTTGTAACGTTTATACAGCATATATCAAATTTTAAACAAGCGCAGAATGAAAGAAGCTTATTTAAGAAAGGCCTTGATTGGTCCCCCAGCAAAATAAAAATTCTTGTAATTAATATTAAATCTTAATACTTTACCATATCGCCAATCATAAGAATTTGTAGTATATTAGTGTATATATTTTTTTTCAAGTTTGATTTCCTTTACAAATATAAGAAACAATTAATGTATCTTCCTTTCAAATGAAGAATAGTCATCAAAAAATGATAAATAAAAGTTTTTACTTATTTTAATTCATATCTGTCAAAACGTTTAATAAATTCATACTTTTGATATTATGATTGTGTGATATGGAAAAAATATGTATGTTAATTTTTTTTATTTTTTATGTATTGGTTCATATCCTAGCATCTGCACTTATTATTAAATATTATTTTTAATTTAAAATATTAATTATAATGAATCTTCCACGTCCCTATTCGATCGTTGATCATCATTAGCGTACAGGGGTGTAAAACGTTGCGTCTCAAAGCATGCGTGAAAATTTAATTGTTGCTCAATTAATATGCTAATATAATTCACACTATCACTATCATCAATATCATTATAATATATTTAATACTATATTAAACCATCACAATACCAGATGGCTTTACATTCAACCTAATTAACATAGTTTTGTTTGTTTGTTTCCCTCAAACCACTCGCATTTGACGCTCATATATTTTGACATATCAAAGCTTAATTCAATTTAAATAATTAAAATATTAAATATAACAAATTATGAAAAACTCCACTGGGAAAAAAGTTTGTAATTTAATTTTTTTACTCTCATTTTGAAAGCCTTTATTCAGAGATGTACCAAACTCAAACTAATATTGTAGTATTAAACCTATCTCTTTTATTTTATTAATCATAATGACGTTCATTTGATTGCATTAATAATAAATTAGAATAGAAAAGTATTATATTTTTTTAGTATTTATACAAATATTTACATGATTACAATTATCATATGGAAATATGAACCACCAACCTAAGAAGATTTGTAAGAAAATAATCGTATTTTAAAAATAAATTATTGCATTTTTGTGTTAAAATCCATGTAATATAAGACAATTTACCGAATAATTAAGCATTATAATAAAATAAAATTCAAACTCTTAGGTGCGGCACAGACATGAATGCTCTGTAACGCTCATCATGAATTTCGAATAGAATACTATTATATTCGTTAGACCTTGGCACATCTCTGCCGATATTATGTGCTTCATTATGTGATAATTTTATAGTAATAAATATTTGGATGTTCCAGTATTTATACAAATAAGTATAATCATAATTTTAATTATTAAATAGAAAATGGGAAGAATTTAGAGTAAATAAAAAATATTTTATTGCATTGTTCTATTAATATTCAAATGAAATATTAATATTTACAAAAAATTTTTACTAAAAATGCTAATTATTAGGTTTGGCACAGACATGAAATAATTAATGCTCATCCATGTATTTCCGCCAATAAGAGAACGAGCGCTTGACACTGATTGGCGCTCATGTTTGTTTACACTTCCTCATTGGCGGAAATGCGAGAAGCACCAAGAAGCACATATCTGTGCCGCACCTTAGACAAAGTTAAGCTACACTTGATTATTTTAAACCACTCTGTAGTTAGCTTAATTCATACAAATCTAACCAAACAAATGTGAACCAATTTTGTCCATTCAAGTAGAATAATGTTATGTTATGATCTTATGAATCCTTTGTTTGTATGGAAGTAGGTACTTGACAATATGAATGGCACAAGTGACGATGTCTGATGATGATGATGATGATGATAATATGGCAGCTGTATAACGCGTGCCATGAGTCAAAGTGTCTTCCTGATGCTGGATCATACAATCTTCAAGATGTCTTCTGACCTCACATCTGCGTATATTCTACACTACTAATAAATTAAATGTACCACACAATCGCTTAACAACAGCCTGATCATCGTGTGTTTTATTACCAAACAATTTTTATAATAAAATATCTGGCAATATTTTTAATAAATTTAATTTAAATCACCAATTTTGAGGAGAATTTTAAAAATATTAATGGCCTGACATTGATTATTGATACTATGAGCTACTTTTATTGTATTGGGCAAAACCTTGCAATTTGACATTTTGCAGTAGCTGGAGAGGGGGTAATTTGAGGTGTGGTGGGGGGAGGCAAGTGGCCAGTGAAAACTACTAATACTCCACCTCGTATATTTAATAAAAAAAATAATTATTATTTTAAGGTCAACATTTTCTATGGCATTAAATTTTAAATGCTCTTCTTTTTTATAATATTTTTCTATTCTTTATAATATTATTATTTTTATTACTATAACAGTTTGTTACTTTTTCAATTACTATACTGCTTTCAATGCTGTTACAGGCGTAAGTGTAATATTATAAATAAATAAATAAAATGGGTGTAAACGATAAGCACGCGGGTTTTTAAGGCGGGAAATTAAATTTATATTTTCCCCCATAAAACACACGTATTAATTGGTTATAACAACTACATACATTTACATATGAAAAAAAAAAATTGTGCATGGATTCGATACCTTAGTCAATAAATTATAATTATAGCGAAAATAAGCCAAAAATATATTTTTGACTGAATCGACAAATAATACGGTATAATATTATACTTTGTAATGTCCTTGTATTTATTAAATATAATTGATCCAGACTAAAGAGTTAAGTCAGCTAATCTTCAGCTGCTTTTACTTGACCTTACGTCCGCTGTAATTCTTCTTTACTAATACTGAATTCATAAAATTTACTCGCACATAAAAAAATTAATACCA
>JAGTTH010003625.1:0-53640 GCA_022606485.1 Agraylea sexmaculata | reverse complement strand
AAATCAATCGCTTATACTCGTATTACATTTCGAAGTGAATTGGATCGGATGATGTATGCATGCACCTTACTATGTTATATAACGTGAAATCAAATGCAAAGATTGGTCGACTCAAATGATATAACGAAATATGAGATTTTAAAAAATATGCATAGGTCGCCATGTGTGTGCAAAAAAGTTTTTTTTATATTGGAGCACTCTACAATTTTTATTTATTAAATAAATTAAATAATGTGGACGTTCAATCATTGAAAATATTTAAGAGGGTTAAATCGTGAACGTTTTTTTAATATAATATTAAATCTGTATGTAGCTTGGATGATACGTAAACTATGAAATCACTAAACAACATAATATTTTATTATAACACAAATTAAATCGAATTAATACGGCTTACATTTCAAAGATAATATATTATATAATAAAATGTAAGCAGTGAGGTGGATGAAGTATGACAATATGACCAATTATCACTCAAAGAAATGTGAAAAGAGTAGAAATTGGTGATTTATTTAAGGGGCGGAAAAAATGCGAATGAAATCCGGTTTAAAGCTGAATTTATGTGAATTTCATTATCTTTCAAGACGGCTCTCCCGAGGGAAGACTTGTCCTTAATGTTCTTTACTAGTACTCCATAACAAGTATAATATAGTATTGAATGAAGCCTAAGGCTAAAAAGTAAGTACATTAAACTTTAGTATGAACGAATAACAGACAATGTGTAACCTAACAATTCTTATTTGTGTGAAATAAATAATTGTTACTTGCATCTATAAAAGGGCTTTTTTATTAAGAAAAAAAATTACAGAAAGCTAGTTGAAAGGTCTCAAACAAAATAGAAAAATGTAATTTATAGTAAATAAATTCTTCTTCACGAGACATGGAGTAACAACACTAATAGAATTTCGAAAATACGTGAATTAAACAGATTAATAGCACTGAATTTAAATTTATAAAGCATTAAAATTGTATTAAATATCTAGAGAGGAGAATGAACATGAAATCGAATTTTGTGAAGTGATTTTCATTTCAAGTAATTAGAAACTACAACAAATTTTAAAATCGCTTTCGTGAGCAATTTCGTAAAAGAGAAATGAAATAGGATTTTAACAATGATTGATTTTAATTTATAGAAAGTGTTAGAGTCACTTTAGTGAAAGGTTTAGAGGGCATTCATCGTATTTATAGAATCTCCACACCCAAAGATGACATTTATTGTATTCGATCTAAATTTAATCTACGAAATGTGAAAAATTTATCAAAAAGCCAAAGTGTATTACTTAATGTTTCTATGTAAAGGGTATGTTATGTTTGAACACGATATATAACAATAAACACTTGCTTACTGTCGTCGGATATCTATTATGTGAGATTTATTTGTCGTCACAATAAGAAAATGTCAAGAAGCACAAGATATTGAAGAGTTTGTATTTGATATTCGATTGTAAGTTAATACTTTTACTGAACACTGTCGGTGACACAATCGATCCCGCTATCGTATTTTTATAAAATACATGTACCCAAGTTTTTCATTTAATAATGGGTATATATTTATTTTTATAAATTATTAACGGAGAACGACAAATTGTATTTTTAAAGTAATGACAGAAATGTATATAACAAATCCTCACAAATGTGAAAGACGTCTATTGCAAATACATTTATATCAATATCAAAACAAAGGAGCATTGAATTACAAATCACAGAACTGAAAAATATTTCGGTGTGTACCTAAAATATGTATTTACAATCACATATTTTATAAAAATTAACTATATGAAAATAACGATATAAAATCATAAGAGTGCAAAGGGAAATTTATGTTAAAATATCTACTATTATCAATGATATTCATTATCTCTTATTTAAACATTGAGATTTAGCATCATTATATGATTTTTTTAAATGTCAAATCTTAATGATTTCATTTTCAAATACATACAACTGTACATATTGTGTTGCCTATATAAAGGCGCATCGGTATAGACTGTTGAAGAAAAAACCTACACAATATTGTTACAATAATAGTTGTTTTTATAAATAAATATAAAAGATATGAAAGAATGTTCTGGTTTATGAGTTTTGTAATTTAATGAGTTTTATAATTTAGCACATATTTTAAATTGAGGGTACCTGCGGTGAATGCAGTTTCTACTGTGAAACACTTTTCAGTTCTACAATATAAATTACAAACTAATAGTAAGTAAAGGGACAACTAAGTTGTCGGTATAATGAAATATTCAGTATATATGTTTTAATGAGCAATTTTAAGAGTAGGTTATTAATAAATATTTTCACTAATTTCCCTATAAAACCCTATTTAAGTAAGATGACCTCTAGGCTCATCTACAGCCGGTACACACATGATTTATAATGTCTGATCGTGGTCAAGTTTTATAAATTACGTAGATAAATAAAATCCAGATGCTGCAAACGAGCTTTCGAGTTGTGTTTGTAAATTTTCATACACAATTAACAGTTACAATACTTAATTGAACACACGCAACGTTGGAATAAAACCAAACTACGTTGTTCAGGCGATTGCATTTTCAGTGGGGTTTTTTGTATTATTTCAAAACAAATATTGGCATTCTGTTCAGGATAAAACGTTGAATATTGCATAAGGCAAGGTGTAAAGAACAAAGTGGATCTTTACAACAGGTGGTGAAGAAAATATATCCTTTTTAGATTGTTCAGACATCGTATAGCGAATATAAGACTAGAATGACATCTTCGGTAAAATCACATTTGATACAAAGGAGGATTGCAATACAGAAATGTAATTTTAGCTCCAATACAAGCCTCTTGCATTTTATATCCATAGATACGGAGTACAAATACACGGAATTGTAAAATTATGTAGCGTCATATAAAAATAATATATTGGAAAAACAGTGGCACAACCCTATCAACTCAAACATATACTAAATTGGGACAAATATTTTTTTTTAATATGTGACAATTTTTAACAATGGGTTTAAGGGTAAATAAAACTTGGTCTTCGAACTGAAACACAATAAAAAAATGTTTTTTTTCGGCAGAACTATCACAGCAACTGAACCGAAAACCTCGTTTTATTTTAGGTGGAGATATGAAAGAAAAACAAATAAATATTTTATTCATACTCGCATATGTAAATTAAAGTAGAATATTTAAGCGGGGATTAGGCAACGGCCAAAATTTTTATAATAAATTAATTAACCAATTTCACAGTTTGACTCAGTTGTTTGCGGCAATATTATTTATTTCCACTAATACTTACAATTACAATTAATTGGACATAAAAATTGTTGAAGCTCAAATACTCATCTAAAACATTGTAATAATTTAATTAATTTTTAAATAAGCTACAAATATTTTCTTTGTATTATTTTAGTGGTTTTTGTTTTATTTTTTTCTTTGCATCATCGATAAAAGAGTATGATGATTTTATTTAAAATAATTTTTTTGGTTGAAGTTAGCTATGAGTATAAGAATGGTTTGTTACTATTAAATAAATATCAGTGTAATATATCGGGACATTTTGAATAAGATTGAACAATAAATTAAGAGGAATTTATTATTCAGTTCAGAATATAAAACGGAGGGTTTCAATCGATAATTTTAATTTTATATCATTATATAGGAGTAAAACTTGTTTTTTTATTCTGGCCTGGCAGATACATTTCTGCTTTAGTGGCACAACCCTTTGAGTTTGTTTATGCTTCCAAAAAGCCGCTTAACAAAACTCGAGGAAAGGTTTCCATAAAAAAAATATATTAAACCATACGGTGCCCCCGTCACATATGTTTTTTTTTATTAAATTCAATATGCCTGAATGATACCGGTTTTTCGTGACGTGACAGTCCAGTTTGAAAAGCCTTCACAATATTTCAGTATTGAACGGATAGAAGCTCATACAAATTGTTGAACCGGGTCGTGTATTTTCAAGGAAACTTTAAATTTATGAACTTTTGACATTTCAGGTCACGTACTTATTTTGTACGCGCCGAATAAAACACTCCTTCAGAACAAACACGAAGATTTGTGGCTGTTTCTTTTCAGCGAGGAATCTTTCTGTTTGAAGCATTAAGGTTTACACAAGACGAATGAAAAATTATATTATTTGTATTCGGAGTGAAAAAAATAAATCATCACACAAATATACTGTTACATTTTATAATATTTTTTTATTATTAAATCAACTCACAATTTTTGAGTTAATTTGAAGATGTCAACATGTGCTACTGAAATTACAATGACAATATGATATTTGTCAACGTATTATCTCAGGGGATTAGACACGTAGTTAAGACACTGTAGTAATGGATTCGAATTAAAAGCATAACATTCATTAGACTATTAATAAAATCACAATCAAGGTTTAATAATTAAACAGATAGAATAGATTTATTGATCCCTCTAGCATCTATAATATTTTATGTCAAATATGTTATTTTTTTATTTACGTGTAACAAGAAAACATAATTGCCTTGTTTTTTCAAACATACAATCAATCAACCATATAATCAATCAACCAATAAATACTAAAATAGCAAGTTTGAGAGACTGTTAATTAATAAAAAAACATTTACACAATAGAAGTAACTTATTTAATTGTAATTAGAGATAGTCGATAATATTGATAGTCTACGAGACATAGAGCCTACATTTTGTAATCCTTTTAATGATAATTCCTTAGACACATTATATGTAATTGATTCTATTAATGACATTTTTATTTTTAAAAAAAAAACAGAATAATCTCTACGGATAAAGACAAGAGACAAAGAGGTATAATATAAATATTAAATTTTATTAAAAGATTTGGACTAATTAATTTTATGATGAAGTATAGGTACAGGTAAGAATAAACAACGAGGATAAATTTGTTGTCTTGCTAGTATATAAAAATTAAATATTTTTTAGTTAAATATGGTATAAATGAATGTTTTTCTTTAATGGATTTTTTTTTAATATAGTGTGTTTTAAAATTTTAAATATAATTTCAATAGTTTGGTAATATGTACTGGATTGTCTGACAGTATTGTCAATAGAGAGCACCTGGTGTGTCATCGTCGTTATATACGAGTATGTAATTCCATACAATTACTAACGACCATGTAAATTTCATACATACACGCTATTTAAAAATAAAACTTATTCAACAGAAACAGGAAAAACCAACAATAAATCACCTATTCAATAATACTTGACTAACACTATTTTTATAATAATGTGTATGTCAACTTTGAAGTAGGTATTACATGTTCTCGGGGGATCTCGAATAAAGATTTAGACAAGAACACAATCGAATAAAAGGACCTAGTGTTTGCATCTTCAAATCCCTCGGGATTGTAGGAAAAAACATAAGACGGAACTTCTTAGTTGCGAACATCACTCGAAATAGATAAACCTAGAAAATGTGCCTAAAAGCCTTTTTTGTTTTGCATTTCAATGTAGTGAGAATGTTAAGTAATGAAAAATACAAACAATTTACACAATAATTACTTTTACAGACATTGTGCTTGTTAATTTGATTATGTGAAATAGAATGGTAGAATTGGAGCAGACAGACTCTGAATAATTGTTTTCCCATTCTCATTGTTAAATTCCTCGCATCTCATATAAAATATACATAGATTAGATTGTTTTTCAAATTGATTAAACAAACTATTCACACAATTATCGATGTGCTTAATTTTTTATTTGTTTCAGCTACCCCTATATTTGTTTTACTCATATAGAGATTGTTAAAAAAATAATCTCACGTAGAATATAACTTCAAGGGAATGTTAAATATGTAAAAATATTTTAATATTTTTTGGACATGGGACCGAATCCTACGAATTTAAAAAAATACAACAGTTTTTGTGACTGCCAGATCGGGAATGATAAGTTTACTCTGATTTCTTGCTTTGTAAGGTGAATACGAAGTCGTACAAAATTATTACGCTGTTGGTAATTTATGTCACTATTATAGTTTGAAAGATTACAACAAGAAGTTAAATTAAAATTGATTAATACAGATTAAACCAAATAATAATAAAATCTAATAATTTGTAAGAAAAATATAAATAGTGCTTTTTTGAAGCTAGTGTTCGAAAACAACTCTCTTTTTAACCTTATTTACAACGTTATTCACCATTTATTTAATAATACATATACCACAAAATTGAATCAACATGTTAACTCCAAAGTAGTATATAGCTTTGTGAATTTATAATTAAAAAAAAAACAATAAATAAATTCAGTAACAAATAGTGTATACAATATTTGTATTTTATCAAAGGTTCACAAAATGCACTTTATTAATATAATTAAATGTCTTGGAAAAATATGTTAAACTTATTTTTAGTTTAGAGATTCTTAGTTCTTTACAGATAAGTATGTTTCCATAGGACGTTCTAAACTTCCAGTCATATTCGAGACCCAGTTACCGAATTACACTTTTGCCGGACAGCTTAACCTAGATTCATCTTTACTAAGGGTCAGAAGGCTGCAGGTGAAATATACCATATTCTACAAAGAAATCCATTCAATAATTATAAAATTATATGATGTTGATATTGTAGAATTCTCCACTCAATATCTATGATGCATTAATTAAGTTAACTCGAACTGCATTCCATTATGCGATAATAGGAAATATCTAACAAACACTATAACAGTTGAGAATTAATGCTTATTTTCTCCAATTTCCTCGCATGCATTATTATGTGAGTTGCATATGCGTTGAATGGAATTGAGCAAATTTAGTTGATAAACTTTTTAATGCATAGAAAATTAACTAAACGTTATTTTTTCTCAACCACAAAATTAGACTTTTTTTTAATTTGAACACCAGCTAAAATAAATTGTATGAAAAACTTCTTCAGTTTTGCAATTGACGCTTGCATTTTTAATGAGCGACCTGTTTATTGACAATATTATTTAATGCAGTATTTTTAATTTGATTATTACATTTATAATAGATTTCACTAACATTAAACATCATACTCAAAAAAAAAACTGATATGGGTATAGCATATCAGTTATGAATAATTCAAACACACACATTGATTGAATTATTATGACAGGGGTTCTGTACATGCGTAACATATTTTTACATAATTTACAAATATCATAAGCAAACAAATATTGGACATATTTTAATAAATTTAAGATCTTACAGAATATTACATACACTTGAGAGTACTTTTGAAGATCGGCTTCAGCCTATTAATATTTTATGAAGCTTGAATTTTTCAGCAGATATTCGAATCCGCCAGGACGGCTCATAATTATCCGAAGAGAGATTCCAGTTTAGACAAAGGATAGGTATTAACCTTCAGGGGATTAGATTTGGTTGGAAAATGCACCCCCCGTTCAAAAAGGTCAAATTGAAGATTGAGTATCTATAATTCCTAAAAACGAAGGTATAACGGTCTTCATTTATTTTTAACGAATGTCAATGTACTTATAAAGAATTATTTATATTTGTTTGTTCGATAAAGCAGAATATGACATTTTCCGCTTGAGGAGATTATTTCGTTCTCTTTGATTTTAATATATAAAATACATTAGTTGTTCAAAGTTCCGTGTGCTAGATATAGATGTTTCCGATGTGTGAAAACTAATGTAGTGTGAGATCCTCGAGTAAACGAGAAGAAAACCGTAGAGCCTTCTACGAGAATACCCAACTACGGAAAACCCTACCTTCGTCAATATGCTCACTGTTTTCAAGTTTCATATCCCTTTCTTGCCAAACTTGTCTAAATGCTCGTTTACTTAACACTCTATGTAATTGCTTTCGTTTTTATGTGCAAACCTACGTGTAAAAATATCTCACACTCAAAACTAGAATTTTTAGCGTTTAATTAAAGTAAGTTAATTATATGTAAAAGAGTGCCTAAGATATATAGTTATTTTATTTGTCGCTGGTCACAGCGAATAGAATAGGATGTGTTGTTTTGCGAACTGTTTAATTATAACAGAGTGGGTTAGCTTATTTATTTGCATATAAACGCTCTTAAGAGCTTTTTTTTGAGACAAGACAAAAAAAAAATAAAAAAGGATTCAAAACAGTTCAATGACCAGGGTAATAGCTCAGGGGATAAGACGCGTGGCTACAAATACTGTGGTCATGGGTTCAAATCCCACTCAAGTCAAGAATTTCTCAATTGATTTGATCGGTCATTACGACTGGGAGATCGGGAATAATATTAATAAAATCCCGATCGATCGGCTCGATTCAGGTTTACTCTCTTTTCCTGTATTGTAAGGTAAATACTGATTATTAAGTCGGTGACCTGTGTAACTAGTAATAGTTAAGATCACAGACTCACAATTAACACGTTGTTATGTATATAAAAAAACCCTCTCACAAAAGTTCTTTGGGGCGTAAAATAAATAAATAAAACATAAAGTAAAGTGTAGGAATATTCATATGTTACTATACATATAAGGACGCTCCTAAACAAGACCTGTAGGTAGCAGAATTGGTGGAAAAGAGTTTTTTTATAATATTCCGATCGCTTTTTTTAAAATTTAAACCCATTGCATATTTCGCAATAGGATCACAAACAAACAACAAGTCGTGTGTGATATATGTACATGGATAATAATAGATGAAACGTGACTTTTTAGTATAGCAGTATCAGCGAACACCACACGAGGGAGTTAGTCAAACATTTCAAACTGTTGCTGTGGCGTAGCCGCTACGGGTATGCGTAGCGCTCGTAGTCGCAGTCAGATTTATGAATGAAAGTCTAGTACTCCTTGCAGGGGGGTCTTTGGAGTTGGTAGAGTAGAAGGGGTTGTGAATTTAGGGGGTCAAAACCGGGGCGCCGCTGCATCGACCCTGGCCGGGACCTGCCGCCCCCACCAGACCGCACATCTTTTTAAACATACTGTGACCGGCTACTTAACCTAATCAACCTAGAAAATAGCTAATTTAAATAATGGAAACATTTATAAATAGATGAAGGGTTACATGCACCCCTTGGGGGATTTTTACTATTTTAATTTATTTAACTTGTTGGTGTTGAAATTTAAACTATTAAAGTAATAAGGCGGGTCAGTCTGACTTTATGATTCATGATATAAATACAAATATAAATAATCGCATCAGCAGTCACACTAAAGTCCAGGGAATCAGAGTATATTTACGTCCAGGCGATTTCAAAAAATCTCATGAATATTATTCCCACCCTCCCAATCGTAACGGGTGATTTGAAATATTTTTTTAATTTTTTTTATCAAGATTTAAAACCATTATTACTGTATTTTTAGTCACGTGCTTTATCCTTAATATATTTTCCTTGAAGGTTTTTAATAAAAAATATACAAAAGCATAAAATATATAATGTACACAACTATAAACAATATTTTTTACAAGAATGTTTCGAATATAAATTACTTTTTTTTTCATTCTGATTGTGAGTTTCGTGATCCGAGGGGATTTGTGATTATTTTCTTCTTTGAAATTGCTGTCTTAGTATTCTTTGACTATTATAAGTCTCCGAGAATTGAAGAACGTGTTGTTTATTTTTTTCATTTCCATCACAATAAATACTAAAGGAGAAGCTCAAGTCTCATCAAGCAGTCACTTTGGAATGTTTAGAATCAAATGATATGAGTTTAGAGGTTATTTCATGATAAATTAAGGTATACGGAGTCGGATTTCCCCAACGTATACGAGCTTGTGAAACTTTAGCAGTTTCCACTGAAAACTTTCACCGTTTTCCCTGTTGGCACCGAGCACTGCGACGAAGTTTTAAATTTTTAAAAGAGGATGAGCGCTATACAAAAAAGTGGTATATCATTTTGATACTACTGTTTTCCAAAGCTAGATTGTAGATTGCAAATTAATTGATATTGGATGTAGTGAATATAATTTAAACTAAAATCCTTAAAATTTAGAATAAGCAATTGATTCTTAATGGTATACAAGATTGATGTGACTCTTGTTCCTTTACGACGAAAGTGTAATGGATTGACTAAGTAATTAATTGTTTCAATTAAATATATAAAGATGCTGATGCGAATAAACATTTCATTTAGGAACTAATTTAGATTTTATTATAATACGGAATTATTATAAAAAAATATACACAAAAATGCAATAATTTATAAAGTAAGCTTATTTTATTATGTTGATGCTATATCTTCTAAATGCAAAAAAATGAAGAACTCAGTATATATATGGAGAACTATTTAAATATATTTTACGTATAATTTAAGAAACAAATCGCAATCAATACAAAACACTTCCACTTATTATGAACAACGTACGGATCAAACAATCCAAGTCAAATCATATTTTAAAAAACCCTATATTTATTTGTTACTTAATTTTTAAATCATTCAACCCGTTGAGAACATACAAAGCCTATAAAAATTAATTAACCAGCTGTTTTGGTATCAGAAATTCATTTCACAAAAGTACTCAGACTTTTAAGCTCTGCCGTAGAGCAGATGTAGTTTAATCAGAAATCGCAGGTTCTATATCTGCACATTGTCATCGATATACATACAGTGATAGCTTATTATTTTGATTTATGTATACTCTGATAAGGATTAAAGACCCGAACGATCAATAGGTTTTATTGACGTCATGGTATTTTAAATTTATATGGAGAAGCCTGAGGTCCTGGCCGCACTATGGAGGCCAGAAATCTTAATTTTAAAATAATAAGAGAGTAACGAGCAGACTAACTGGAAACGATGAAGATTGTGGTGTAGGTCTGCTGAACAAAGAGGCGGGTGCACCTTGACAAAGAGTTGGATGTAGATCGATAGAATAACGGTGCAGTGGGTCACTAGAACAACCGTCCTTGCACTAATACTAACCACATGCCGATACTAAAAATCAAATTACAACCAAACTTCTCATTACAAAAAATCATAATAAGTACATATTTATATACCACTTTATATATTTTTTAAATTTAAATTTACAGTTAATCCATCATATAGATTCTTTGTAAAGATACATGTCCCGCTTCATGCACCATACAAAGATCCAATAAATTATTTTGTTACACTGTTTTATTTACAACTCATCATCTCAAACATTTATTTATAAAAACATATTAATTTATAGTTTAACTATATAGATCTGTAATTCTATAATTGTGTAAATGCACTATATATACATACAGTGTGTTTACTAATCACAGACCAAATCGGTACTAATATATTGAAACAACGCTTTCGGTATTAATTTAACAATACACTTAAAAAAGTAAAGACCTAAAACAATTATTCTACACAGAGATGATTTTATCCAAAGTCGCTGAAAATAGTGTAATACAAGATATGTTGAAAAACTGATTAGATAATTAATGATTAATATAATACAGTTGGGTAACATTATGCAAACGAAAATATTGATATTGCAAGGATAGCAAGGGTTGAATAATAATATAGCTTGATTCACAGCTCTCCAATTATATATTACTTATATTATATAAATACAAATCTGTAAGATTATACAGGATGGACTTTTAATCATTGAGAATATTGTATAAGGTAAAAATCTATTTATATCAGATTTAAAAATTAGTCGTTGCTTTCAGGACACCGAAACTATGTTTATATATTTTTTATTTATTGCTTCCCCTTAAAACATAATCACAAATTAAATGTTTTCTCTATAAAAAAATTAGATTTATCAAGGAATTTATAAAAAAAATCTAGTGATGTCCAGCTGATGATGTAAAGTATGAAGGGTAAATTAGCTTTAACGGAGCAACTAGTAAAATCATCAGGTATTTTGGTCATCAGGTATGTCTCAAAGGTTTGCAAAAATGATGCCTATTTAATGTTATGAGCCGATTTATCAAAAATTGAATTAATATTCATGAGGTTAAAATAGCCGCACAGATTAGGGCGGTCACCGTGCTTGTGTAACAACACCATAGATTCATGGCGTGCTACACGCCATGAATCTATGGTGTCCGTAGTATTTGAACCAAGGTCGTAACCATAACGTAGCGGAAAATTCCAAAACGAACTTTTTATCTAAAGCTATATCATGAAAATTATTCAATAAAATAATGCGTCCCTGGATACATTGATGATATCGTAAAATAATATATGTATTACAATTATCAAGTGTGACCAATCACAGCCATTTGACATTTTTTTAAACATTCGATGTTCAAATATAATAAAACAAAGCGTAAAATAAATTTAAAATTATAATTTAGAACATTGCCTGGAGAACAATGCTTTGTTCCACTACAAAAACTTAATTAAGATAACAGTCTTGCATTAAATTAACAAGATCTTCAGAAAATTTAAATTTACAATATTAAAATGCAATACAGCGATTTGATAGTTGCTATATGCCATTCTTTGTGGCTCACACGAATACTATGTGTGTCGCATATATCTGATAGTGTGGGTTTCCAACTTAAAAAAATGTATAAATCAATATATGTTTGAAGAGAAAGGTAGTCTTTTTTAAAAATTGAATATAAAGTTCTATAAACTTATACATAAAATAAGTAAACAGATATTACGGTTGAACAACTACTATTGAAAATATAAATTTTGCTACCTTTAGTCGAAAAGTAAACAACAGTTTTCGTGGAAAATCACGTAACTTTTGTTGCAGTAGTCTTGTCTTAAAAAGAAAAAAAGCACCGCAAAATATTTTTTTTTCCATTTGCACTAAAGAAAAAAGAATGAAGATCAATAATGTAATAGACCAATTTCAATAATAGCATTAGTTTTCGAGATGGTCTATCGGAATTTTATTATAAATATCTCTCAATCACAGATTGAATTCTTTTAAAAAATTTCACGCATAACCGAGATTTTTGCAGCAAAGTGTTGTAACACACTGAGAATATTTTTTAAAATAGAATTCGTTATAATAAGCGTATGAAACTTCGACAGTATACAATATGTCTTATTACGAGCTTGCGAGCTTTTATTATTATTTCTACTCTTTAGAAGATTTTTGATGGGCATATTCTGAATAACGTTGAGCCTATTGTTTCAAAGTTACCACAAATATGAGCAAAGGAATTCAGAAGCCGTGCTTTAATACGTATACGTACATATTTATTCCACGAAAGCTTTACTTGCTTATAAATATAATATTTAAACTGCAAGAGATAATATTTAGAATCATAATATTATAATTACCTGTGCTCGTCTTTTGGACTGGGGATGAATTTAATACAATCCCTTTTGTGAAATGTTGCCTCGATCCACGTTCTGGCAGTTTTCTGGAAAAAACAAAACAAAGGAATATTACATTAATATGTATTTATTTAAGGTGAATTTTTATTCAATAATGTTTTTAAATATCGCAAAAATATTATATTTTTCGTAATTATCAATAAAACTATTAATTAATAAATATATAATTGGTGAATGTGTGTATATGTTATATGTATGTCTGTACGTATCCCTCAACCATCAGTGTTACCAGATGGAAGAGTAATATTTTATAGATTTATTTTATTACAATTAATAAATAATATCTAAAATCTCAAAACGGGTATTTTAATGATAATAATTATTAGATATATTTAAAAATTCATAATAAAATTAATAAATGACAATTCTTAAAGAACAGTATATATTGGGAGATTCGCTCTTTAAATATTGTGATGAGTGTTGTTATCATGTGAAAACCGTATTAATTATTTTATTTATAATTTACTTTGAAAATTCAAACATCTTCTGAATGAAAAAATAAACAACTTATTACCGTCCTATTAAAAAAACCAAGTAGAACATCATAAAACATTACCAAATTAAAAATTTCAATTAAAATCACCCTAGTTAATAAATAATTACACAGTTTGGGTGTCCTGAAATCAAGTATTTATTTATTATAAACTTAATATGGAATAACAGCGGCTTAATATTTTTAGCGGGCAATGTGGCTGGCTGTGTTAAAAAACTCACAGCATATTTTTATTACATACATAATTGAAACGATTAAAAACAGAATGGCGTCAATTTCTTTGTAATTATCAATCGATGATTTGATGAGACTGAATTTTCACTGTAAATTATTAATTTTGTATATTATAACAGTGCCCTTTTGCTACGACCCCATTACCATAAATAGTACTTTAGGTTTTTAAGTGGCACAAGCTCACCTCTTCATAGTAACTAAACTACAAGCTACATAATTACTACGTTACGTGGTTACTTACGTGGGATCTCTAGTCAAAGAAACTAGTATATTGAATTCTATGAAAATTTATTTAAATATATAATTATTTAGGCTATAGAGAACTGAATTCAAGTAAAACTATTCATATATGAAATATTAACTAAACGACGTATAAGTAATTGCGCAAATAACAGTAATCTTTCTTAAATTGATATTTATTATATAAATGGGGTTTTTCACACATTCACTTACAAACATTAATTGTATTGTATGTAATAGTTCAATGACCAAGAAATCAATATTTAAAAGCTAACATGTGCCAGTGAACATAAAAATACAAAAGACGAAAAAAAATCTATGATGATTATTTAGTAGTTATATAAAAATGTTATTATATTAATTTAAATATTGTTTAATAAAAATTATATAAATGGAGCATTAGCATCGTTCTCAAATAATTAATTCAAACATTAACTATACTAGGTACTGAATTAACTAATTAATAATAAATAATCAAATATTACTACTCAATTATGTATACCAAACAGTCTTGTGCTCCTAAAAAATCAAAAAATCCAAATTCCACATGTGTATTATATATTATTTCAGGTAAATTTTGTACACGATATTTCGTTTGGGTTACAATGACATAACACTGATTTTAAAATGAAAAAAAGTTAATAAAATATTATTTGAATAAATCAAATAAAAGTGTATTTATTTGTATGCTGTAGTTTTTACAGTGACTTTTCTATTAATTTTCAGGAAAGCAACCTTTTAATTTGATTGCATCTGAAATGCACGAGTTTCTCATCAATAATGTTGATTGATGAGAAAAGTCTTTAAAAATGCTTACGTCATTAAACATACATAGTAGGTACTAGATTTTTCAACGAAGAAACATAATATTATTATTAAATTATTTAATCAAATTTGTATGATGAATATAAAGAAAATTAATATATTTACTCTTACAATTCCTAGATAATTGCCGTAAAACAAGGCAGATTAGTTTAAATATTGTAATGCTGCTTGGCCTAGGGCAGAAAATGTTAACTTTTGTAACAGCGAATGAATATAAATATATAATAAGTTCCTTGAAACAGCAACTTAAAGGTAAGTTTATTAAATTCTACCTAGTCTTAATAATTGAATAAATTGGTGCTTCGTGTGTACATAATATTCTTAATAAGGAAAATTCTATTTTAATCTAAATATTTTTTAACAGATTGTTCGAATCGAAGTGAAAATTTGGCCAAGTTATTAACACAAAAAAACTATTTTTATGTTAAATATTCACCAATACAATAAAATGTTTATTTTAGGTTAAGTCGAAAAACTAATATTTAATTGCTTATAAAATGTCAATTTACGTTTTTGTATTAATAACCCATCTGATTATTAAATAAGAGTATATAGAAAAATATTGATAGAGTAAATGTTATGTGAAAAATTAAACAGTATTGTGAGTAATAATAGAGATAATATAAAAATGCTGAGTGTCCTAAAAAAACAATACCCTTCGTCGAAAATATTTATTTATTTTGATAACACAAATTATCATTTGAAATATAGATATATAATGAATAATTACTGATACTAAAAGTTCTTTTATGAACCTTGATTCTTTCACAAAAGCAGAAATAAGGATTTTAAAATGTTGGGACCAAAAAATAAAATATACTAATCCGTCGTATTTAAATTGGCAAAATAAGACAGTAAAAAATATTTTTTTACAGAAGACAGTAATCAGTGTCTTTGAAAAAGAAGCCTGTAAATCAAATAACTAGAGGCGGAACTTGAAATGAAATGATATCAAATCAAAGCAACGACGACCCTTATTTAATGGGGCCAATCACATTTTCGTGGTCCTGATTCCATAATACTACATATATAAGATTAAGAAAATACGACTGCACTATTATTGTGTAAGTAGTTATTTTTTCAAAATTTTATATTATACAAAATTCTATAAAAAATATCCCCACAACTTATCTAATAAGATCGACCCAAGCGTATCTATAACACATACAAAAATAATCAATTCAAATCGTACAAAAGAAGTGTCACAAATAAATTCACTATGATTTAACATTGAAATCGATCAAAATAAACATCACTTCTACCCAAACATGATATTATTAAGTTTTATACATATTTTATTATTGGTACGGTTATATTTATAATAATTTAATATTATATCGAATCAAAACAAATATTATATTGATCGGCAAAAAATGCATCATTAATGTAAATCAAAATATATTTTTAGTATAAATATCTTAAAATAACAATTAGAATTTATGGATAAACTTGACATTAAGGGCCATATTAAATATTATAGTGTAATAAGAATGTGCTAAATGGTGTGTGTACGGATAGACTAGAGTTTGGTACGATTGGTGTACACCCATACGCACCGCACGCACACACTCGAATTACAATATTATATTGAATACGGCCCTAAAACTATTAGAGAGGTACGTAGATATGGATATCGATTAAAACACAATTGAATGATATGAAACAGGTTTTGAAAGAATGAACAATTACTTTTATTGTATTTGAACGATTAATTTTATGATAAACTTTCTTTCGTAATCTTCAATTCTTCATTGTTAAAAATGCAAAACGTTAGAGTAGACATTCGAAGGTGATTAATTAACAACCAAGTCAGTATTACATGTTGAAATATTAATTATTACAGAACAAATATTATATTAAGTTTCACTGCAAGGGTGTGTTGTATTTTATAATATCCAAAGTTACATAGTTTCTAGTAACTACACTAAAGGAGATCCGTACAAGTTATGCAATATAAATTTGTTTCTAATGTATTGTAATACCTGGTAAGGTAGCTCTATATTATTTCACACAATACAAGTGAATTTTATATTCCAAATAAAAAAATTCTAATTGCTCCCGATAAAAAATACACAATAATATATTCTTGTGGTTCTTAGCAAATATACAATAATAATAATAATAAAACCCTCATATTTTCTCACAAAAGAACTGTTTATAACAATGTACAAGATTTTCCAGGTATTCAATATACAATGTAGGTGTGGAAGAAAATAATAGGATGAAGAAATATCGTATACGATATTATGATAAAAAAAGATTTATTTCTATGAAATGTAATAAAAATGCGCATTGAATAAAATATGGCATATATGTAGGGAGGGTATCGTAATCCCAGTAAACTCTGCGATGTAAATATCTTGTTAAAGAAAATGGGAAACAAACGAGTATCCTTAACGGTGACAAGTTACTTCCCGTTTTGTCTTATAAAACTTCCCCTTGTTACTTGGTATATTTCATAAAAATCTGTAAACTCGAACAAGCTCAATGTGAACAAATATATTAATTAGCCTTTTAATATTTATAATTATATCTAATAGATGAAACTTGTAGATTGTTTTTTATCCAATTAATACAGCATTTCAAAAAGGCTTTATAAGGATATTAATCGAGTGAATTGAATATAATCTTCTCTCTGCTTATCTAAAGTCAAACTTAATGCATAATCCAGGAACTTGAAATGATTGCACGTCAGACATCTTAAAAGCTTGTAGAACTCATAAGCAACACCTAGATTATTATTAGCTATTAGATATTATTAGTGTACTCACCTGACCCCTTTGTTCTATTTATATGTACTAAGCGAACAAAGAGGTCAGGCCAAAAGTCAAATCCGTATAACCTTAGCGCATTGCTACCATATTTGAATAAGGGTCAAAATTGCTTTTATATGCTAATCTAACTATTGCAAACGAACGTCCAATCACTAATTTGCAATAGCCGGTTGAATCTTATTACACAGTAATTGAAAACAAGATAGATTCAGTCGACTACATTTTCTATAATACGTTTCAAAGGGTAAAAAAATATACATACGGTAGGCGAAATGCTGATTGCTGGGTAAAGGCTAATTGACGGTTTCTACGCCAAGGTGAGTGAAAATGTATAAAAATGGTAAAGTCAAATATTAAATGAAAAACTTGAGGGTGCTGAAGCTGAAAGGCCTGTCGTTCGCATGTCGGCTTATTTTTCATATCATAATTTTCACCAGTATCTAAAATTTATAGTTAGTATAAATAAATAAGTTCACTGATATTTCGTGAAGCTGAGAACACTCAAGCTTACGTTGCATGTTGAAATAAAATTTTATAAACACAAAAAAATATTATAAAAAATGGGAAATAACGTTCATAGATGTGAATAACGAATGAAAAATGATTGATGAAAGCAGAGCGAATTTCGCCTGGGACCAAATTAACCGTAATGGGACTGAAATTTCAGAAATATTATCTGAACCATTTGACTAATTTATGAAAATCAGTCTGAAGGTTTCAAGTAGTAAGTGATGATTGTGATAAATCAACTGTTTATTTATTTCTCACCATTCGAATATTTCAACTCTGTTCGTTTTATAAGAAAAATATCATCTTAACTTAGGTATTTTTTATTAGCTAACATTTTAGATAGTTTGGCAATATTTTCACATAGCTTGCCGGCAAGGGCGAACTCGAATATTTTACTTGAGATCTACTACTGATTTATTTTTTTGTTTGCTCAATCCCGTATAAATTTTATAGTAAAACTCAACAGTTTTATCAGACACTATCAACATGTTCTTTTTTTTTTGTTTGACTATAACTGTTTTTGCACCGTACATTAAAATAAACGCTTTAAATATTTCAGATCTTAGACAATGTGTATTATATATCGATAATCAAGTTGAGAGTTGAGGAATTCCTTGTCTGAACATTAAATAGAATTGGAGCAGTTATTTGTTGGAAACTAAATTCCTGAAGCTATTCGCAGATGCTCGAAGAGAATTGAAACTGATACAAAATGCATTTTATTTAAAGTTGATAAATACAAATAAAATAATACATAAATTATCGGTAGCTGAATCTAACTACTTTCAGATGATTTATGAAGATGTATTTTTATGGACTTTGTGTTCATATGAATGAAGACGTCGACCCGTTTATGTTTGAACTTGGATATGAAAGTTAAGCCAGCAGTGGAGATTTTCTCGCCATATCATATATCAAACATTAAATATGGAGAATATCAAAATATTTTATTTTACATAATACCTTGAAATAAAATAAACGGTACATAATTTATAGGGAGATATCCGCAATGATTCTTTAACTAGATTTACGTCCATCGATGATATGGATAAGTGATACAAACTTTAAAAAGAGGTGAATTTTAATCCTTACTTACCCAGATTCGATAGTAACGGTATAAGAACATTCAAAATCAAATTATTATGAGTGATCGATGCGCAAAAATAAATTTAATAAAAAATATTATGTTAATTAGAAGTGATGTGAACGGGTGACCATTTAAATACACACTGATTCGCACCCAAACGTTGACATAATATGACTTTGCACTGCTCATAACTGGAGATTGATAAAGCCATGAAAATATATTTAAAAAAAAAATTAATCCGTTTTAAACATAATCCTTCTATATTTCTACTAATATTATTCTTATACTAATTAATTTCTAATGTTAACATTTTAAAAATCTATCTCAAAAGTGGTCTCAAAAAATCAGTTTTCATCACCTCAAAAAAATCAATTTTTTTACAATATTTTATGCGTGTATTTTCAGTGTGCGTTGTCCTTTTCCGAAAGCACAAGTCCAGAAAAAAGCGCCCACTAATTCTATATCAAACATCTATACCTATTTTTCACGTTATCAAGGCTCAGTATGTAATCACAAACATCTTCAAAATGCCCGACTGGAAATACACAGAGATAAGATACACCAAGTAAACTCAAGTATAGTCTATTCAAATGAAATATTTTTAAATTGTTATATTTTTTAATTCGGTAAGAGAATAAATTTAGTCTGGCTTTTGTAAAATACTCGAGATCGGGAATCGAATAGACACTCAATATGAAATGTCTGCTCTAGTAATAAAATTGACCTCGAATATCGTCGTTAAACAAGAAGGTCTGGAATATATTGAAGTGTTATTCTTCATAATTTTATGGTATGTTTTGTAAGTGCTACGAACTATAATAGGTCGATGTGAATAACAAACAACATCTACGAGAATAATATTTTATAAAAATGTTCAATAGGGTAAAATACAATAAATGAATAATACTATTAAAAAAATAGGTAACAAATAAATTGTCATGAGCGCAAAATTTTCAATATAGGGTGGACTTGAATAAACTGAAAATATTTTAAGGGGTGGTAAGGTACCGTAAATATAATCTAAAAAAATTTTTTTTATAAATATTTTTATTATTTATTAAATTTAAAAAATATAAACTTAAAAATAAATCACATAAACAGCAGATTCCAAGATGGTGGCCCAAACTAGATTCCAAAAGCATTATTAATATATATTTTTTAAACTATTCAATATATAATTTCACTTATTCTTGAGATACCCTACCACTCTCTTATTATACAATAATTTTACGATGATCTAGTCTATTAGCCTATTATTTTAGTTACATGTGAATTTATTTTTTCTTAATTTCAGATACATTTTTTGAATTTTTCTACACACAAGTTATTTCTAGGAATAGAGAAGTATAAATACAATAAATTGATTTTTGAATCAAAATTTGAAAATGGCTTTAATGGATTTTTTTCAACCAATAACTATTTGAAACAACGATTATTAGTTAACTAGCTGGTTACAATATTACTGAATTGCACTTAATCTTAAATAAGCAATAAGAAAGTATATCATGAGGTAAACTTTTAAAAACCTTCAAGCGGTTAAGATTTTTGAATGGATCAATTTTATAGTCAAATTATTTTAAGTTAATTGTAGTCATAAGACAAGTTTTGCTATTTTAATTGAGAGTATTTAGATAATAATGGAAAATAATATATGTACGATTATGACGGGGTAATCTGATTTATTGAAATATGTTTCTATTTATAATATAATATGTAAGAGGAGTGGTGACGACATTGATCTTTCATCATTTGGGAGTGAATATTATAAGGAACGACGCTATTCTCGGTCAAGGTCCGGTTCCTGATCAAAACTATGTATATTTATAAATTATTACTCACTCGTCTTATTCAACTGTATTACAAACAAACAATCGTGAGTGAATAAAAAAAGAAAAATATATATAAAACTTCCACGACAAATCGCGACTGGAGCACCATATCTATACATAAAGTGCAAGGACTTGCAAATGTATAGATATGGTGCTTCAGTCGTGATTTGCTTGAATATATTAAAATTATAATATCCCGACAAATTTTGCTATTAAGTAAAGTATGTAAAACACTCTCGCGAATTATATTTTCTATTTACATTATTTCGTAACTGTAATTGTTCGTAAATCCATATAAAGCGTCTCTTGAAACACACTATTGTGAATAGAAACAAACCCACATAACGGTTTAATGGAACCTATTTGTTCTAACCTCGAGCTTTGTAGGGTAAATAAAATCACTTTACAGCAAAAACCTCACTCGCAAAGCAAAATTACAATACACGAACTCAGAGAAACATTATTCCACTTCATTTGCAAATATGGGTTTTTCAAGTACAGTGTGTACAACAAATGAAATATTTAATCTCTCCCATATGTTTATTATATTGACACCAATGAATCAACGAATTAAACGTGTAATTTTGTAATTACATATTATATATAAAAAAAAATTAAAGAAATATTTACTTAAATGGATAGATTATTAACTCTCATCATTAGATTTGACTTCTGATACACTAAATTCTTACTATTTGCTACCTTAACTGCTCCTAATTAATAAATAAAATAACTATTCGAGACACTAATATATACATTTTTATGTAATTTAATCAAGGTATATTACTATGAATAAGTAAATTTCAATAATCAAAATATACATATACTCTAATTGACGATAATTTTTATAATAGGTAGGTTCTGAAAAAAACTATGCTAAGAATATTTTATTACTTTTTGATCATTACAAATATTACATTACATTACATTAAAATAAGATTATTTGAAATAATCGGTTATTACGACTGGGAGATCGTGAAAAATATTAATAAAATCCCGATTAATCGCCTTGATCCAAGTTAATTCTGATTTTGCATGATTGTAAGATAACTACTGAGGTGATTATTAAGTCGGTAAAGCTTGTGTAACTAGTAATATTTAAGATTAGCGTTATTACTAATAATTTATATAATTTTTAACCGAAAAATCAACAGATGTTTTTAAAAACTAAATTCATGAAAATTAGTTCATATATTTTTATATGAAACAGGATGCCGTGAAGTCAAATAACTAACCGAACTAAATGCATTATGTACTTACGAAACAGCACTAATAAGTTGTAAGTTAAGCATGTATTCCATATACATTTACTGAATAGTGGCTCTAACATAGCCAGCACTTTACAAACTAGCTTAATCTAGCTTTATAACTAACAAGTCATACATCTAGACCTGTTGCCATAATAAATCGGATCTCACCTCTAAGTTTGGAAGCTTCCTCACATCGAGATGAAGTGCATCACTGGATTCGCCTTTGGACTTGGGGATTTTCGAGGCCATTGTTACCCACGGACACTTATTTAATTATAAAATAACAATCATCGCGTTCTAGAAAAATGAGGATGACTTTTGTGCCACAACAGAACAATAATATAAAAAAAAAACTTCGGTAAATTTAAATTTGAGTTAGTCTCTGAAGATGACAAGCTGAGACATGTCTTCAGAAAATATCTTCGTTAACAAATGGATTTTTTTATTTTTTATCTAAAAAAATATCTTCATTTCAAAAGTATTATATTGTCTATATAATCATAAGAAATTGCGTATTGCTTTGTTATAACAAAAAGGTTAACTAAAATACGCATTGCGACATACAGCCAGTTACTTATTAATTCAAAGTGAGCGTTAACGTCAAAGTTTATGATGTACTGAAAACATTGCACGTAAAATCCACACAACCCAGTTTAAAAAAAATATTTTCTTTAAATTGTATGAAATTCCACAATAAAACCGAAATCAGCATTGCTTAAGGACTTTTACTTCTTGCATCATGTGTACATTACCGAACATTAAATCAATAATAATTTACTTTTAACCTTCATTACGTCGAATTGGTATAATAATTAATGAAGATTTGATATGTACAACAACAGAAAATCTAATATTTAATTAGCATTCTTCTATTTAATTTATTGTGGAGAAAGATTATTTAATTTACTTCTTAAAAGAAATTCCATTTGAAAATTTTTGACTTTAGTCTTATATTTAAACGTACTCCAGCAAAACATCATTCATTTATTAACGTTTCTATCAATCTATACGAATTTGCGCATTCTAAGAATAAATAACGACTAATCGTGAATTCGTGACTAGAGCTATAAATAATAGCATAAAATATTGCAAAACAGTATATCAATGATTTTTTTACGTATGAATTTCCATTTGTAAATCATTTTTATTCTAATTACATTGTAAATACACAGAAGTCACGGGGTGTTTATACAATTATTCATTACGTTATCTGTATAACTTCATAAGTGATGTACAAACAAAAGCTTCATGGGAATAAAATTTTATTAGAAAAGTAAATACCTATTTAATTGCACATTCGATCAACTGAAAGTAACGTGCGAGCATTAATGACACATTGAATCTATTTGATATTCGATCGTTAGGCTCGATTTTAAAAATACGGTAATTTAAAATGCAATCAATGTAATTGGAATGTTCTGAAGCGGCACAGAGTCAATGACTTTTTGCTAAGCACATTTAGAAATATACAGTTCAGTGAGGCTAAGTTCACTAACTATGAGTATACTTTTCACTGTTTAGGCACGGTTTAACGCAATCTCTGGTACTGGCACTTCACTGGGATTTAACTACATATGGAAGGGGATTAAATGTTAGTTTATACGGTTATTTTAATTAACTGTTGTTGTGATTAATATCCGTGTATAAAGGCGGGCGATCCAACGAACAATCCACGCGCGACTGGTGTCTTTACACCACAATATTTAATACGTACATCGGTGCACTTATACGATGTCCCCGCGGAACACGGATTATTGAAAAGCTGACCATTAAAGTCTATCAGGTTTCACACCATTGACACCACATAAACTGCACAAAGAAAAATATTAGTACTACTCCTATATACTTACATTTATATAGAATAAAAATTTTCATAGTTGTCCGATACCCGATAAGATAATCATGTCGCTTACTAAGATACTATTTCAATTTCTTTTTGGACCACTCGAAATCATTAGCTAATATATTTAATTCATCGCATTGGATAAAAATAATTTATTTACAAACATGCCTCTGTGTGAATCGACACAACTAAAAATAATAATATATATATTTTTAATTACTCAATAAAATATACAAACAACGGCTTTAACGGATGAAATATATAAACTATTTCCGAGTGCATTGTTTTTTTTTAAATTTTATTATAATTATGAAAAACAGACAGTATCGACAAGCTAATCGTTTAATACAAGTGAGTAACAGAATGGAAAAAAATGTTAAAGCTAAATAAATGTTAATCAATAGGATTTCTTTCTGATAAATTTTATAATACACAATCCTATAGTAATAATTATATATGATTTAGATTCGACTGTGGTCATGTGTTCGAATTCCACTGAAGTAAAAAAAACATACTCTGATTTCTCGGATTAAAAAGTAAATACTGAGGCGATTATTATGTCGGGCAGAGCCGCTCTGTCGGTGACTTGTGTAACTAGTAGTAACAACGACAGACAATTAATGAACACGTTGTTGTATTTAAACAACCAAAATTTGTAATAAAACCTTACCAAAAGCCCCTCGGGGCGTATATAAATAAATACATAAATTTTTTAATAAAATTGTGGAAAAACTGACATTTGTATCCTTTGACCTTTGAAGTTGAACGCTACGAAAACGACAAGAGTTGCTTGAAAACAATGCACTAGGGAAAGATAGAGGAATATACGAACCACAAAAAAGTCATAAACAGCATGTATCTACTTTAAACAGTTACCATTCCATTTGTCGTCAAAGGTGAACTTCGGTTTCTGACTGAGCAAAGCTGAGCCATCACAGATAATATTAATTATAGTATAAAAATGGTTTATTTAAATATTATAGTAAAGAGATTATTCGAAAGTGTTAAACTAAAGACGACGAGTTAATGCTTATTTCTAACATTGGGCCTTCCAGAAATAAGTAACAAGTTTGTAAACGAAGACAACTCTAGGTGGAACATAATAAATTAATTAGGAGGGCAAAATCCACATTTTAAAATGATTTATTAAAACTAATATTTAATAAACGAGTAATCACATTATTAAAAAGTTATTGGTGTGGATATTAAAAGACTGAGGTTTTAAAGGATTAATTTAAATTGTCGGTTCGGGACATAAACCTGAGCGGTAAATACGCTAGACTGAACTCAAGAGCCTTTTCGGTAATCACACAACTAGCTTATGCCCAGTAATTAAAATCATATAAATACATAAAATTGCAACCAAGCCACACTGTGAATTAAAAAAAAAAAACAATTATTCCGCATATTCCGTGAACGTGATATAAAATGAGAAAAATTCGTGTCACCTTAAACAGACATGTATTTGCCGTCCACGTGTCACACTCATCATTATCAAGCTGAAAGAAGATACTTAATGGGCCAAGTTGTTAAGATAAAATAATAATAAAGAGATGACAGAGAGATTTGTTATTCAATTTATGAAATCTCTTATCTATGAGGCTATACGTGTATTCAAAGTTTTTTTTTTAAAGCTGAAGAATCTATAAGATAGGTTAGCGACAGTGCGCACTGTTTTTATGTATGTAGTAGATATCGATTGAAATAATAAAACACGCCGCATAGAATAAATAGTTAGCTATTGTAATGGCACGAAGCCAAAGGGCAATTGTATATAATATGTTCGCAAATTATGTTAATACTAAATAATGCATAGTTTATTTAAAGAAAATATTCAGTAAGCGCGACGGACTCTCACCATTTCTATTAATAATTTATCAAAGTATTACTAATTCATATTCCATGAAAGAAACGATAAATCCATGAATTGACAGACCTAACTAACTTCATTTAAGAAATCCTGAAGGGGTAAGGAATCCTCAAAAGGAATTTCATGACAGATTCTCAGACTCGGACTAACTTGTAACATACACCGAAAAATGTAAATTTATTTTAAATACATATTTAATAATCTTCCTTTAGTACAAACCTTCATAAATTAAATATTCAAAACAAACACATGCTTAGTAATCTCAACAAATTCAGGTCAACCTCGAATAAATAATAAACATGCTCAAGTAAGTAAACATTCAATCATTTTCTTAAGGGGGGAAACATTTCACTTAAAATAAAATATAGGTCGTCAAAAGTATTCCATCACTATGTTATCGATAAGAATTTGAAATATTAAAGGAGAATTCAAATAAATTTACCTTTGAGCAAGTTCAAGAATGTACGAATGAATTTTAATCGAAAATTAATTTCATGAATGGATCGTAGCATTTTTGTAGATGAACTTTGACATGAAAGGCATAATAATTCTAACGAATGCAATATAAGGATATATTCGTAGCTTTCGAGAAAATTATTATAAATGATGGTTGGTGAGAAGTGGGATGAAAATGATTATATAGATAAGAGATGCAATTAAATAAGGGACCTTCGGTGGATGGGACAGCTAAATTGGAATCATTAGGCTGTGAAACCATTTCATTTAATATTCTAACTAAATATGAAGATAAATGTTGTTGCGTATAGTAATCTCAACGTGGGTCACAATAATTATATCTACCTTATTAGTATTAATATATAGTATGTAAAACTAAGCTAGGATTATAATACAATCGTTTACTAGTAAAGGTATTAAGTATTTTTGGTCATTTATAAGTTTAATGTCGCTTGAAAAAATGACTTACATTTTTGTAAAAGGCAGGGGTTAAACATTATATGCACTTCATATTTACATATTATTACAAAAAAAACTACATATTAAATCTAATATATAAAGGTACAGTTTTTAATAAAAATATTACCAAACTACTATATCTTAGCCTATCATTACACTTATTCAGTGAGTAAGTACACTGAATAAGTGTAGTCTAATCAGAGTTAGGGAGTCAGTTTCTATAAGTCACATCCCTGTTAAGGCCCTGTAAAATGAATTAAAGTTTCAGTGTTCGTCTCATAAGTTATAATTATAATATAATATGTTTATATCGTAATATTTATTAAGTAAATAGATATTAACAATCATCAAATTATATAATACATAAGATGATTCAATCACAAAAACATTTAATATCCTTTTAAAGTACGGTAATTGAATACTAAAATACGTGATTTCTAGGTGATATATCTAAAGTAATTATAACATTTCTATGCTAATTAATTGTGAATATTCACAGTGCGCATTTTACACTACATAATGTACTGAGTGTTAGTTCGAAAATCCAAAATCAACCAAAAAAAATACATGTTAATTGCAAAGAATTCTAAAAGCATGCCTTGGCGTTTCAACAAAAAAATAATATCAGTACAGACGTCAGATTTGCCGGATTCGGGTAAAATATCAGAATATTTAATTTATGGTGGTTTTGTACTCTGATTATGGAGACAATCTATATGATATAGACACGATTATTTGGGGACATTGGACAAATGGGTGATTCGACATGGTCATGAAGGTGGTCACTGCAAGCAGGCAATCCTAAAAACGGTTTGATTGAAATTATGCTGTTTTAGACCTACACTTCTACGCCTGGAGTTCCCTGAGGATGGAAGAGACATGGAGAGCACAGCCATTCCCACACGACGAAGACCAGCCTGTACACCCTGCGCAGTTGTAAAATAGACAAATAAAAGTCATTATAACAACAAAAATAACAAAGAACACAACAAGAAAAATAAACAAAATACAGAGTAACAAATTAAAAAGTATGTATTATATAATTTAATCCGCAGTTTTGTGTAGTGGTTGTCGTTGAAAATTCCGGATTGCGATGTTTCGAGTTAAATCCCCATCACCGACTATTGTTATCCAATATTACCAATTGGTAGATCTAGTTTGGTAAACCAGAACTGAAATCCTTGTTGTTGAATGGGCTATTAGTTCAGTCAAATTAGGGGTTTACCTCGGAATTTGAGTAAAGAAGCTGTAATTTTGCATACACCTTTATTTCGGTATTCTAATGGTGGTCTGAAAAATCGAATAAAATCAGGTGGGTTTGGAAGTTATTCGAGGTCAAATATCACAATAATCAGTTTTTCACGATTTCTAAAGCTCCAATGATGTTAAAATCCCATTATAAAAATTGTAGAACATTAGATTTGTGACAGATTTTACCAAATGATTGATTATTATTGTGACCTTTGACTTTTATAACACGAAAATAAAGGTGTATGCAAAATTACAGCCTCTACTCAAATTCCGTGGTTTTGCCCTTTTCTTCCTAATTAGACTGGGCTATATTGTATATAAAATTTGTTCACTCGAGATATATCGTAATTATTCACATCGCAAAACAATAATCAATACCACCAATCACCGGCATTTTTCGTCTTTTTCTACAAATAATATAAATACTACCTATACTAGTAAGGTCTATTACATGTTTCAGTTGTATAGTTTAAATATTACTTTAAAACAGGCATGGACACTGCGACCAGCGAGGAATTTGTATTTTTAACACCCTTTTAAAAAAGAAAAATAACTCAGAAATGACAAAAAGACCATTCCTCTCATTAGATTGTTTATTTAGTACTATTTCATAACAATATATAGCATTATAAATTTAAAAAAAGGTTTTTTTACATACGACTCGTCACGCCAATCATTTCAAATTTATACATTTTTTCATAATAAAATCACTGAACAAATAGGTACCATTTTCAGTAGAAAGTCACGTATTTTTTAAATGTAAAATAGATAACAATGTCGATTTCATAGGACCACGCTAACGAGGGATGAACTTTCTAGACCCAAGCAAAAGTTTGCGGGATTTTCTCCAACTTGTGTATCTTAACTTATCCCCACAAAAATATTAATACACTGTCCCATACACGACATCACAAAATACAATAATTATCTCCGAACAAGCGATAAGTGCGCATTTAATAAACACAAAAACAAAACAATTACAATATTCGATTCCCTACTTATTTTAAATTTTTATTAAAAATCTATTGTATTTAAATAGTGGTTAGTTTAGTCGATGATTCATAGTGTGGTTGGTCTTGGAGAAGGTCCTGCTAAACATCTGGTCGGTCAGTGAACCCGTAACCCGTCAGTGCATTGAACTCTCAACGTGCCTAAAGGATATTTTTTATATTGACAATGTATATGTAAATCACGGGGGTAAATATTTTTATTGCAACCCTTTCCCATATGTTGGTCCTCACAATGGGGTTAGCTGAAATCGCTTGTTGTTGTCTGATAATATTTGCGAATAAATTTATGTATAGTGATTAAAAACATTGAAGGAAAAAAACAACAAAGTATATAAGAATGACATCATTTGAATATATTTTTATTCAAGGATTAGTTTCTAAATTACTTGGGTGTAATATTTTTGTCTTAATTGAATATTTATGAACATGCAAATTTAAAGGGTGAACTTTCAATTAGAATATTTCAAGGGGAGGTCGTGTTTCGTAAAAATTTAAAGATAATTAATGTTAACCCTTAATTTGTTATTATAAATCAATTAACTAATTTCACGGTTTATGTTAGGTTAGAACTATTTGACTTTTTGAATTGTTTAATATATGGTCGCGTTTTTTTTATTATCCTTGAGATTTGATTGCTAATTGCTTATTTTATTTAAAATAAATGATATTAATATAAAAGCCAGATAGTAACTAATTGAGTTTTTTATTATTTTAAGTGATTGATTAAAAAATATTTTTATAGTCCTTTTTACATTGGTAGCGTAAGAATATTTCACTATACCTGTTGCTGCTCTCAGGATACCTCAATTTTAAAAATTATTTCTTTTATTGTCAAGATAAAAAGGTCATTAATTAAAATATTTGCTGTAAAATTTAATTGCTTATATATTTGGAGAATTCAGCATCAGAAAGAGAAGAGTTATTCGGAGAGTTAAGTTAACATAAGGATTTTTTTTCGTATATTTAACAGATAAAACTAATGATAATTGATTTCCTGCATTTTAAGACTGTCAAACCGCACTGGAAGCGTAACTAACAGCTGCAATAGTTAACACCAAGTATAACTGTAATAGTTAAAGAGATCACCAACAGGTTAAATTCAAATTGTGACCTTCTACAAGGATTGATACGGTGTATGTGTTAATTTTATATTTAAAATTATTCATTATATTTTATTTTGAATGTCTTGTACAGAATGGAGTTCATTTGGAAGATGGTGAAGCAAAGTAGTTGTGTGAATTCTCAAACACAATCTCCGAGAACACTTGACACTCTGTGAAAATGCACCCCTCGAAATGAACTCTTTTTCTAGGACATTTCGACTACTAGCTCTAAAGAGGTACTTAGGAAGTGTAATATTCATGTAATTAGTCTAATATTAAGTTAATTCCATATAAACCAAAAAGAGTAGGAAATCCAACTATATTGGGTTATAATAAGTATAAGCGAATATAATAATTAAAGATCTTAAAGAAAAGGTGAACTTATTATACTATAATTTAGAAAGTCGGGTTGGCATACAAATGCAATTACATTTAAATATGAATGGATAGTATTCAAAGTTGCGGGGATTAAAACTGAAAGACAGGAGGCATTTTGAATTTTAAACAAGGTTTACGTTTACTCCTGAAACGGTAATGAGGTGGAAAACAAATCAAAAACATCGTGAATAATTTTTGTCTGCTTTCGTACTTAACTGAGATTTGTACGGAACATATTATGGACGAGGTTATATTTGAATAAGTGTTAATGGTGAAGAATAAATATGTGTCACGAGAAGTTATAAAAAAGTTATACATAAAGTGGCATGTATTTAATCAAAATAAATTAGGCTAGAAAAATCTTTCATATTTTAAATATTTAAATACAAAAAGGATCTCTAAACTTATATGTTCGTGCAATGTTGGCTCAAATTTGAATGGGCTATACGTACATTTGACAGTTTACAAAGAGACTTGAAAGATTAGTGTTTCTTTACTGTAATATATATTTTTTTTAATTATTGTGATCGTCACTACTACATGTGCATATTATACATATACTTCACACATACGCAGGCTGTGGACACCTGCAATACAGTAGTCCCTAAAATCCGATCGCTCGATAATCCAACACCGAATAGCAATTACATTTTTCTTATAAAAACATCCGAATTATTCATGAAAACTGTTTATATAATGAAATTTTATTTGTCGTTGAATATATCTGTCAACTTTTGATGAGGCACCTTACCATATTAAGTGAAAGACGGTGTAATTTTATTAGAAATATCTACAAGTGACAGATAAACAGGACGAGCGGTAGTAACAGTGGCAGTTATACAAAACCTCTGGCAATAAAATCATCCACGTCTTCCATATTTTTTACGTTTTTTAAAGTATTATTGAATTTTACCATTTGATAATTTAACTAAATACATAATTAGTCTAAAATTATTAGGATAATTTACTAAAACTGTTGTATACACTATTGAACGATTAAATTTATTATGCTGGTACTTCCAGAATCGTTCATTATAGTTTAACTGTTTAGTAAAATAGAATTTCAAAGATCTAAGGAAAGATAATAGAGGTAGAAATTATATATATTTAAGAATATATTTTACACTGTATTGATATTTAATGAAAAATATAAAATTTCCGTTTCTGTTTTAAAGTAAGACTAACATCAAACAATAGAGATTATAAAAAATTGATGGTACAATGTAAACGCTCATTAAGTAACAAAATTCATAAGCAGTGTTCTGGTTATATTAATTTTGTTAATCGTGCATCTTAATATATTTTCATTATTAATAATTTAAATAAATTACCTTGACTTCTGGTTGCTGTTTGCTGGTCTTGACCATCTTGGCCTTCTCAGGGGAGACTAGCCCCTCCCTGTCCTTTTTCTTCTTCAGGTTGACAGATTGTTAACACACCTGGTTTACATTATCACACCACTTTCACTTATTTTATTTTTTTAAACTTCACCGATAGCCTCTTTTGTCAATATTTATAAATAAAATTATTTACACGCGAGTTGAATAAGGTCGCACAGTGGCCGCTTCATCTGGTTGCGCTAAATAAAAAAATAAATAAAACAATGATTAACTTGTGATGATTATTTAATCTTATGCGTAGTCATAAATAAAGAATATATCCCGGGTTTTAATTAATGGAATGGACACATATAATAAAAATATTAAATAACTATAAAATCTGTGTCAAATATTTATCATACATAATTCTAGTGACTCAAGGGTATAATTTGGCCAACAAATAAATATCCGCCTCATCATAAATGTGTGTCAATAAATTATGAGCGATTCTAAATCCACAGTAATTTATCTGTAACAGCTATGGTTAGGTTAGGTTAGGTATTCTTGATAAAAATTGTCGAATTGTGTATATTTCATAATATTATGACTGGTTTAACTATTGATGAAATAGCAATACATTATAAAACTGAGTTAAATAGTAAATTTGGTGTTTTATTTTGTGTCATAAGCAGACTTAGAGGGAGTAAGTGCAAAAACCGTTTTCAATCTTTAACTGATTTTAATAAGTGGTAATTATACAAAATGTATTTATTTAATATATTTACCGCTTATTAAGACTTTTTTCTGAAGATTTATTTAAATGACCTAATAAACGGTAAATTAAATTAATTAATTGGGTTGTTCGTTTAATGTCGGTAAACATCGGTTAACAATTGTAACCATTTTTTGCACTTTCGTCCCCTAGATCTGGTTATAAGGGGAAAAATCATATCGTCGACTTTATTTGCAGAATACAGACAGACATATAACATACATATATACATTTATATATATACATATACATATATATATATACATATATATATATATATATATATATATATATATATATATATATATATGTATATATATGTATATTAGATAATGGATGAATTTACATTAGTTGCCGGTCAAATAGGACTATTTTACTATTTCGAAAAAGTCCCAATTAATAGGTTGAATAAATATTGAAAATCAACATTTTTTGACGTTTCATACATGCAATATGTGGCTCAGTGCCATAAAGACTTAAGAGCACACAGTTTTTTTTGCACTTACGATATTATACGCTGGAGCAGGCGACAAAATCAAGAATCTATACAATTAACGCGCATATAAAAATTCGTATCTCAAATTTTCGTCGTATGTCGAGATAGAAATTCACGAATATTATACGTCATATCTCAAAACATTCGTATGTCGGAACATTCGTATCTCGAGGTACATTCCAGTATAGTTGACATATATGTATTGGATTGTTTGTGTTCATATGCAAAATATGCAGTGTCTGTAAAAATAGAAGTAAGAGATTGTCTGTTGTAGTGGCACAAGATTTCGTGATGTTAGTTGGTATAAAAATAGAGACGCCTACTTGTTAAGACTCGGCGCCGAACACATCCATCCAAACTAAACTAAACTAGCAAACTAATTAAATAAACGATACGATTTTGTGATAGTGAGCCAATAAAGTGTCGTGTAGGTATTTACAGAATCACTTGAACTAATTTGAAGCCGGTACAATTACGAGAAGAGAAGTCTTTCTATGACGCATATCGTCTCAATGTCACGGATAGACCGTATTATAACAAGAAAAAATTATAATAAAAATATATTAATTAAGCCTCAATTGATTTGTATCTCTCGAACGTAACATAAGAACCAACTCATAATATTGTAATAAAAATACCCTGACTCAATATAATAGTGTTTGTATGATCTTAAAATAATTTAAGGGGTGATTGAGCATTATGTGAACAATTTATTAACACCTCATCGAGTGCTTTATTTTATAATTTTTAATAGCGTGCAATTTTCGTATTTATCCTACTAAAATATTTTTTACATTGTTCCATCTTTTTATGTTTTTCTTCTTTTTTTAAATTTATTATTGATTTTTCTTATGTTCCAACTGACGAGTGCTGCATTATCATAATTATTATTATAGCCAGAGATCGTATAAGTGGGTGCACTGAAGTTCTTTGGAGCACTGGATACTGCGCGGGTTATATATTTATTATTATTTTACGCATTATCATCATTGCGACTTGGGATACCCCGTAATGCTCTAGTGGTACTGCAGTATGATATAATAATAATATATGTATTTATATGTAAAATAAAATTAAATAATTATATATTTTAAATTTGTATTTATTTTCACTACACAAGTTTTGAAAGAATTGTTTTTTTTATTACAACAATTTTTTATATACCTACAGGTTGGACTTGAACTGACTGAGAATATTTTAGGATATCACAAATATAAGTGAAAAAATATATTAGATATTCTTAACTAAAAAAATATTTATCTTCACAGAAACAGCTGATTCCAAGATGGCGGCCCAAACCGTTACAGCCGATAAGAATGTTTAATGCAGATCTCTAAACATTTAAAAAATCAATTAATTCCTTTTAGACAATATGTACAATAAATAAGCAATATTATAATTTTTTAAATAACAAAACAAATTTTATTTATTCAAAAAAACGTTACAAAACATGTTTTCTTTATTTTAGCATTATTTTCTGTAGCATTTTTACTATCTAATAAAATAAAATTTATTAATTCAAATAAAAAGTGCTATGATAACTGTAGATATTGTTATAGTATAAATAATGAGAGTTCGAATAAAATAATACACCAACATTATAAAGATTATCAGCACAGTGCTCTAATTGAAGACCATACAACTGCATGTATAAGTGAGACAATTAGTATTACCCATGTCAAACTCATCTGCTTGATACGCCATCTTGATATTTATCATCCCCCTCTAATATCGGTGGTGTCTTGGGCGCTTCCAAAAGCACAAAAATAATATATTTTTACCACCCCCTGTATTATAAATTACACATAAATTCCAAACCGACTAAAGTTTCGTAGTTTTAAGAAGGCTTTACATATATTAGTAATAAATTATTTGGTATAAGGATGCAGTCTAGTGATGAAGAACGGGTTCCAGATTTTTTTTATATTTATTAATTAATGCAACTTTTTTTAACATGAATAATCGCCTCATCATTCACTTTTTGTAAATTGAAGCATAACGAACCCAAGGAGTATTTTGATAAAAAAATAAATGTATAAAGCTAGATCTGGTTTCATATTAAATATATCGATGTTTTAAATTAAATGTAGACATTTGTTTTTTAATATTTGAAACGATCAAACCGCACGAAGTACACAAATGCGATAGCAAAGATAAGAAACTTTAAATAAACATTAACGTGACCTTATGCGATTTTTATAAATATTTAATTCGATAGATATGTGGAGAATATTCTCATATTCATTAGTAACACTACAATATTTTATTATGAAAAAACAGTATTGTATTGGAAACAGATAAGTGATATAATATTAATTATTCGGAGTGAATCTGTAAATACTTGAGTAAATCGCAAACAAATTAAATTTAAATCATCTGTATATACCAAAAAATATATTATTGGGTCGTTCATTACACACAATTCAATTGTCATTATACAGGGTGGTCTTAAAATAACTGAGAATATTTTAAGGGGTGGAAGGGTATCGAAAGAATAATCAAAGAATGTCAAATATATTTTTTTATTAATTAATATTAAAAAATAATTAATAATATTGATTACGTAATAATAGACACAATATAACACTACTGAGTACTTCAGAGAATCAGTTGATTCCAAGATGGTGGCCCAAACTCGATCCCAAAAGCACTATTAATATTATTAATTATTTTTTTAATTTTAATTAATACATTTTTTTTAATATTATTATTTTTTTTAATATTTTTTCGATACCCTACGACTCTCTGAAATATTCTCAGTTAGTTTAAATCCACTCCTTGTGTATAAAGAAGGACTTTTAATTAGTAAGAATATTTTACAGAAGCACCAAAAAAATATAATCTTACTATTCAAGTCCAATTAATTCCACAATTTTAATGGGCAGCTATATTTATTTTAGCTAAGATGAATAATATACATATTTATTTAAAAAATATTATTTATATATGTTTTTAACTACGAAGTTTCGAGTATCAATTTTGTGCAATCATTATTGTAAAAATAAATTGATTGCATAATAATTAAACAATTACTCGAGAGTTACGTAGCTCACTATCTGTAAATAGATGTATCGTCAAAAATATAACTTTTTTTTTTAATGTTTGTGGAGCAAATTCCAAAACATAATGTGTTTCTTTAAGACCAACATTTTGACATTTGCTCAAAAAAACATTAAAAACAACATGCAATTATTATTTTGATTTATTATTGCATCGTTTATTTGATTTCACTGTCCAGGTAATTAATGGAAACAAACACAAGCTATCATTTATTTTATTCTTTCAACAGGTAAAAAATAGTAATAAATTACATCGTCGTCGTTCGGATAAAAAAACGTTGTTTTGTGAGAACAACGTCGATTTATTTGAATTTGAAATATTTTTACAATACCGGATGTTAGAAACTTAAAGTGTGCCTGTTTTTTTAGAGGAAATCCATAAATAAATAAGTTATTCGTGTCTCCATGAAGACAGTTTGTCGTCTTTAGATTTTCAACACTGCAGTGTTAATCTTTACCAAAGTACATTTAAATACAAACAGCTGACCGTTACAATTCAAAAAACAACAACGAATCAATGTGTGATAATTGTTGGTAAAAAATCAAAATATTTGACGGCTCGTCAAACAATTTGTTCAATGGACAAGTTTCACAAATGCTCGACGAATAAACACGAGCAAGAACAAACACGAGCGCTAAAATGGCGAAACTAAAATCGCGTGTTCGCGCGCACCAACAAACACGTGAAAGTGTACGATTTGTCACTTTGGGCCACTCACCACTTTGTTCTCCCTTTGTGTGCGACTATTCAATGTTGTTTGACAGTTTGCGAACAACGCGAACTACACGGAAGAAACGACGGACGACGACATCACTCCGCGGCGACCGAACGTCAACTGACATCGAGGCTCATTCGAGGAGACTTGTTGGTTTAGCTACACTTTTACAACAAACTAGCGACACGCGCCGCTTTGTTTTTTTTTAATGTATAATCAACGTTATCACGTCTGCACGATAAGCATTTGCGAAAAGGTCACTATTTTCTTATTTATAGTAAAACACTAAACGAGTGTGAATTATTAGAAAAAACTGCTCTTTTAAAAATAGAATTTGTAAAATTAATATATGTAATAGTGTATGTTGTATTTTAAATTAAACTCTTCAATCCAGCTTAAGACAATGACGTTTTATGTAATAGATATATGACACCATGAAAAAGAAACCCGACCGTTAACTTATTATCGGTATTTAATTATTCCTCTATCAAGTTACTCCCGTATTAATCTCAAGTGGTCCCAAATGAAATGGTTATTATACTACCTTTCTATCATTAGACCAACATACATATTTCATGGGTCTAGGGTATTTAAAAATAATTTTATATAATTATAGTTAATTCCGCGTGTATTTTAAAAATTAAAGACTTCCAAAAAATTATTATAAATCTTAAAATAATTTTATGCTATTAATTTATTTTAATTACAACTATTTAATTTCTTTTTCTTCTTAGGGAAAATTATCCGGGTATTATTAAAGGCGAAAATCATACAATCAAAAATACTCAAATTATGCCTTATTATATTTTTAATACATTCCTAATTTATCACAAAGGGTCTGTAATATTATAGTTCAGAAATACTTTTATTTATTTTAATATTAATTGTTATTGAATCGGTACTGAATATTACAAGAAGATCAACAATTCATTATTATGTTTTTTCATTTCCTATATTATACCATATATATTATAACCAGCGTGATAGCTCAGGGAATAAGACGCGTGACTACTAATACTGTGGTCATAGGATCGAATCCCACTCAAGTCAAGAATTTTTAAAATTGATTTCATCGGTTATTACGACTGGGAGATCGGGAATAATATTAATAAAATCCCGATCGATCGTCTTGATCCAGGTTTACTCTGATTTCCTGGATTGTAAGGTAAATACCGAGGCGATTATTAAGTCGGGCAGAGCCGCTCTGTCGGTGACCTGTGTAACTAGTAATAGTTAAGATCACCGACAGACAATTAACACGTTGTTGTGTATAAATACCTCCTCAAAGAAAGCTCCATCAGAGATGTAGGTTCTCTGGTATTCCAGAAGACTGTGTTCTCTTAATAATAATAAAAAAAAAAAAATTATAGGTAATAAATTAAAATATAGGTATAAAAATTATAAGGTCGGGATTAGTTGAATGGAATTTGAAATTATTATTTTGTTGAAGAATATTGAGGTATTTACAAAAAGTATTATGTCTACGATGAGATCAATATGTATAATCATCCAATAACTCGCCAATACCAAAAAATATTTTGATATATGATTAAAGTTCCAAAATAGAGAGACCAACCAATAATAGTGTAAAATATTCACATGTTAACTTTTCATTGTCATATTATAGCACAATTTTATTACCTATTTTTGTGCTCCAATAAAATTAATTTTAATAGTCATCATCTCAAATTTTAGATTAATAACGTCATTGGCATATTTTTGCCAAGTATTTGTGATCATTAAAACTAAATATAATAAATACCTATTGGTAAGTTAAGACAACAAACCTATCCGTTTGAAAATTAAAGTACATATTTTGAACTATAAAATAATATTTTTGATTGAATAAGTAATGAATAAAAAATCTGTACGAGTGTGAGTAACAATTATGCTTAACAGCACGATTTTGTATGCAAATCAATACATAATACTTTTGTTAATAATATCTGTGTTTTTCTTAATAAGGGTTAAATATGAATTGAATCTGAAAATAGTTTTGATGTTCAACTTTAAAATATTGACGTAGTTACGTTTTGCTAAAAGTAATGTTTCTCTTATAAAACGAGTATATATTTTGTTTAAAATTGAACTCGTAAAATAGATAAACTCAATAATTTAATGTAATTGTAATTGTAAATAATGTTATTAATACGTTTTATATAGAACGTTAGCAACAATTCGCATAGCAACAACTTGCCGACCTGCATTGCTTTTGTCGTCTCTAGTGTCAAATTGTGTTCCAGACTCAACTCATGTGCCAAAAAGAGACAAATATATTTTCTCTTGTGTCTTCTTCAAACAACATCTGATTCAATAAATACAATAAAATCATCGTAAACCAATAAAAAAAACATTTATTTATACGCAAACCTTCTCAGAAGTTTATCATTCAGTGAGTTATTAATATTTTCTACATAGTTTTAAAAATAAAAAGAAAGTTTAACATCGCATTTTGAATAAAAAAAATATAGCTCTTAAAACATATAAATTTAATTTAAGATTTAAAAATCATTATATTTAAAAATAAATCGTTTCAATTGTTTTTATTCAAAGCGTGTTCATTTGAAATAGCTTCAAGAAACTATTAACAGATGTCGCTTAAAAATAATTAAATTGAATTACTCAAAAAAAACTTATTTTATCATCCAAAATAAGCAACTTTCGTTCATTAAAAAGTTTTTTTTATCCATTTTAATATTTATTATATTGAAATTATCATCAGTGGCAACATACTTACATGGTTTTTGAGATAAGCAGTCCGAATACAAGTCAGTATTGTTTTGATTGTGATTGTATTCGGTCATATTTATATCTCTTGCTCTTTGATTAAACCTATTTTTTTGTGATTTAGGCTAAATTCACTAAATATCCCTGAAGTATGAGTTCAAAATGTCCATCCCCGGCTATTTTTGCAGCCAAAACAGCCATGAGGAAGATGATGGCTGAAATCTTAAACAAAATGTCTCACGAAGATAGAGCAAGACAGTCTAAAGTCATATTCGATAAGGTGAACTTGATAAAATATTATTTCTAAAAGATTTACATTTTTTTTGTTGTATAATTCTATAGCCTAACATCCGTCTTATAATAATAATGTGAAACCAAGTATGACGTATCCGATTATATATTTTAACCAAATGTCCTTGAAATGGTTTAATGGTGAAAAACATTATGAAGGTTGCTTTATCTAATTTTTTAAATATTTAATTTAGTTGACAGAGACATCTGAATGGCTCAATTCTAGAAGAATATCATGTTTTCTATCCACACCTGAAGAAGTTCACACTGACACTATAGTCAAAGAAGCACTGGCTAGTGGCAAAAGTTGCTTTATTCCAATAACCAAAGGAAGTGATATGTCAATGTTAAAGTTAAAAGATAATGAAGATCTCAGTAGTCTGCCTAAGAATAGTTGGGGTATTCGTTTGCCCAAGCCCATTGAGGACAGGGAAAATGCCATGGAAACAGGTAAATATCAGAATCAAATAATTTCACTATCAAAATGTGACTGATAAATTGATTTAGGTGGAGTGGATCTTGTGATTGTACCAGGTATGGCTTTTACAAAAGATGGGAAGAGGTTGGGACATGGTCGAGGATATTATGATAGATTTTTAAGAGAACTTCACAATAAATACAATAATTCCAAAGCTATTGCTATTGCATTTGATGAACAGGTATTGGATGATGTACCTGTGGATTCAAACGATGAAATTATTGATGGATTAATTACTGCAAATATTACCCTTTATGTTTGATAATATAAAGACGCTAATAAAGCTCGTTGATATTTTATTTTAAATATTTTTATCTATTTAACAAGAAAAAATTACAACCTAATGATTTTCCTTTTTAAGTTGCAACAATACCATTGATAAATTATTAGCAAGCCATAAAACAGGATGTTTAAATATCAAGATGGCAAACCAAGCAGACGAGTTTGACAGGTGCTACACTACACCATAGATAATATATACTCTAAGCACTACACTAATAGATATTTATAAATGCAGTTGTATGGTCTACTAATATATCGATGGTATCGGTTTGTATGCGTGTATTTTGGCAATTCCACAATCCTCTGGGAGCACATTTTTTTGTGAAATTAGATCACTGTGCGGATAATCTTTAATTCAACAGGACTTATACAACATGTATTTTATTGAACTTAAAATAATTAAATCTAAGGAATGGTACATCGAATGTAACACAACCTCACATTTATTAATGGTCTCAGTCAGCTAGTTAAACTTTTCAAGTTTGAGAATCTTGCGTATTTACTTATTAGGTGATTGACCGCCTGATTTGAATTTGTAAACAAAGTACGATACAGCATAATTTCAACCAAAATGCACTACGCACATTGCAAGTAAACAACAACAAATTCGAACTCGAGCTTGAACCAATGTGATGACATCATTAAGGGAGCTCATACTTGTTCATTATAAATATTAATAATCGAAGATTCTCAAGCTGTCATAATGATTTTTTATACGAAAAAATCTTAGGCCCCCTTTAGTATATTTTTTTATAATCGTATTGGCATTACATAATTACGATAATAATATTTTGATTTCAATTAAAAACAAGTTGTATATGTAGACAATTTTCAAATTAATATATTTTTTGTGATGTGTATTAACACACAGTAAAATTGTACAGTACAGAAACGTTTTTTGAATAAATAAAATACGTTTTTTTATTTTAAAAAAATATTGCTTATTTATTGTACATACATATTGTCTAAAAGGAATTATTTGATTTTTTAAATGTTCAGAGATCTGCACTAACCAGGTAACCATGTATATTTTATACAAAAAAATCGGCACTTTTATCACTTTAAAAAACATCACAAAAACTATAACTAAGCTGAATATTTTATCATGTGAAAAATTACTCGAGGATGCTGTTTACAGCCGGATAATAAACTGTCAAGGATTTTGTGAAAATTGGTGTTTGTTTTCACATCATTGATCCAAATGTGGATCTTCCATTAGTCAACAACATTGAACACAAGACTATTGAGAGCATGAAGAAGAACAGAGCCATGAATATGGACACAATCCTGCAAACTCTCCTGGTCTTCCTGCTGCTGGCTAATCTAGCTGCTAGTCTTCGTTCAGCTGCTACTCCCAAAGTGAATTGTGCTTCTGGCCTCACTTGACTCTGAAAATATTCATAAAAATAATATAAGCACAAAAAATAGACATAATCTTATTTACAAATAGGTCATGAGAGGAATAAAGTCAATAAACTTTTATCTATAGAAGCGCCATGCAATATTACGTCGTGCATTCAAACATGCCCGCCACGAATATATGTACACGCAATAGAGGGGGAGCGGCGAGGCGGTAGAAGCAGCGCCCCAAGCGGCTGACACACAAAACCTTTGGTGCTACATCTAATCTCTGCCTGCTTTGGTTTTGACGTATTTACAAGTATTATTGGCATCTGTATATAATTATAAGCTCATTGATTAAGTATTCTAGTTAATGCAACCAATTTTAAATCGAATTTTTATTTAATTTTCACATATTTTAATTTCTTTCTGAAACAATCATACATTATATACTTTATAGGAGACACTAGCTAATATAGCATCTTTATTTCAAGCATTTTCATTAATAAAAATTGGTGTTTTTAAGCAACTCAATAAAATATACAATTTATTTAAAACGCATGATAAAATATATAAATTATTTTCGAGTGCGGTGGTTTTGTTTTTTAAATTTTATTATAAAGATTAAAAACAGACAGTATCGAGAAGACTACTGATTTATAAAAGTGAGTAACAAAGAGAAGAAGGAAAAGGTTAAAGTTTAATCAATTGGATATTTTCTGATAAATTTTAAATTATATACGCGTATATTATTATATAAATAATTATATAAAAATTTGATTCGACTGTAGTCATGGGTTCAAATCCCGCTCAAAAAAAATTGACTCTGAGATCGTGAATATTAATAAAATCCCGAACGATCGTCTTTATCCACGTTTACTCTGATTTTCTGTATTGTAAGGTAAATACTGATTATTAAGTCGGTGACTTGTGTAAATAGTAATAATTAAGATCACCGACAGACAATTAATTAACACGTTGTTTTATCTAAAAACAAAAAATCAATCGGGGCATATATAAAATAAATCCCAGTCGATTCAGTCTTACTCTGATTTTCTGCTTTGTAGAGTGAATACCGAAGCGATTGTTAAGCCTATCAGTGTGTAACTGTAATAGTTAAACTATATCACAGGTAAAATAAAAAAATAACATAATAAATAATAATAATAATCTTAAAAGTAGATTTATATAAAAATATATATATATTTCCTAATCAATTTGCAGATTTAGTTACAGTTTAAACAATCTATCAATGCCATAGTTGACAAGGCACACCTGGTTTAGTTGCATTTATATTATGGCTAGGATATATTTTGCAATAAGGTATGTAATTTAATTTTTATTAGACGAGGCGATGAATTTCGCAAGCAGTTTAGTCCCTTAAGGCTCGTAATACTAAATGTGACCAATATGAGACATTCAATTATGTGTGGCCTTTAAACATTTCCATAATTAATCAACACTCTTCTCATACACATTTATAAAATAATTCTTCTTGCCTGCAATGGAATGAATTTAGCATAAATATGTATATTAATCGACAATACGTTACTCAATTATTTTTAAGAAAATTTAATCAAAACAAGGCAGTTAGTGAAGATAGAAGATTATTAAGGTTACCATTCCATTGGGTGTCAAAACCGAGCACTTTAGCTAGTAATTTATAAACATATGACTTTAGATATATTAAAATATTATGTAATAGAAGACAGGAGTGTCGTTATTATATGTGTAAAAGACCAGAGGCACTTTTTTTAACTGTGTGCCAAAATAAAAGTGTGCCAAACGATCTTCCGGAAACACAAATGTGGTCCACGTTTTGTCTCGTAATATATGTACAAAAAAATATAACTAAAACATCATTAGATCTGTGTGTAATATACAAACGTAACGAGGTATTTTGAAATGGACCATATATATGTATATTATGCCTGTTAAAATAATTATAATTATGTTTTGTAATAATGAATCGGGTGCGTTTGTCACGTATTCATTTTCTTGCTATTCAGAGATGTGCTTTGTATCGTTTTGTAATAAACATATTACAATGCAATATTGCTAGAAGGAGATACAATTATTGTGTAATATTGTTATTATAAGGTATATTTTAGTATGTTGATTTTTTTAAATTAATAAATCGATTATTTGCTAAATAAATTGTCCCATTCGACTGACTATTATCTTTCAATCTCTCGTTTACGAGAAATTTTCACAATTTCGTATATTAAGATATACCCGCGAAATGTGGACTTTACTTGAATTGACAGAGAATATTTTAGAGTAATAATAAGTAAAAAATATATCAAACATATATTTAAAAAATATTAATAGCGCTTTTGGTATCGAGTTTGGGCCACCATCTTAGAATCAACTGTTTCTGTGAAGTAAGTAGTAATTGATGACTCTCACGTGTATATTTTTTAAATTTTAATTAATAATAAAAATATTTTTAATTATATATTTCTGACCATATAACCCCCTAAAATATTATTAGTTAATTCAAGTCAACCATATAAAATGCCGCCCTATAAAAACCCTATAAAAGGACCCGATCGGTTACATCGTAAAACTATATTTATTTTATAATTTGGTGAGTGACCAATCACGGCCAAATGCGATAAATCAGCTCGCTTCTGTAACATGTCTCAATTTTAACATTTATTTCCTTTTTTTAAGTATTATTATTTTTTCTTAATATTTTTGGTCAAATACTGACAACAAAATCGTTGCGTATTAATCTTGCAACCTTTAAAATATTATTAAATAAATGTTGATATAATCAATTCAATTACTAAATCTACATATCGTTATATACTTGTTATTTACATTTTTCTATTAGTAATTTTATTCTTTTGTAATGCATGTATTTTAGTTTTTATAATGCGTTAATATAACATCATGCGATGAATATAATATTACTTTCGATTAATTTAACTATGAAATAGTTCAGATTTGTGAGCACTGCATATAAATTAATTGTAAAATGAAATTTAATTTTTAATTTAACCCTTACAAAATGAAACATCGTTAGTGTATGTATATATTTTTAGTAATAATTATTCCTAATATGTTGAGTTGAAGACACGAGAAAAATGACTCACGATCCGAAGGAGGTTGCACTTTCCTAATAATACAAGAAATCGTGACTACGATTCCCAGTATGGCATTTTTTAAACCTCATTAACTTTAATAAGGCTTAGTTTCATCCATGTAAATAATATTTAATTGCGATACTGAAATACTATTTTAAATAAATATTAGACTTCAACGCTTGGGCCTTAAATTTAATTAAACTGTGACTCATTTTTGGCAGATCTATTTAGGTATTTTAAAATAAAAAACCAACATTTATGTCTATATTTCCCAATAAATAAATGCATATATGGTGAAAATTGCGTATTTCTATCGCCAAATATATTGCGAAAAAGCCTTACGGGAGTTGAATTTAAAAGACCAAAAGCCATTTTATGCACCTACAAACATATTGCCACTACAATTGTGAAACTTTCATATCATAAAAGTTTATTTCTCTTGAGACACGCATTTTTGCAGTAATATCCGATACTTAACACAGAAAGATAACTTTATTACATTCTGAAGAAAAACGAGAAAATAGGCAAACAAAGTTTTGTGCAACGTTTATTAGGTTGAAAAAAAAAACAAACATCCGTTAAGAATAAAAATAATATTATATTAAAATATTTTATGATTTTTACTACCTGCGATGAATTTCGAGCTTATAGCTCTATGAAAGTGAAATTATAATAAGTGATTTTTAAAACGATTCTATTTGTTTTTCCACGAAAATAAAGTGTATTTTAACAGACATCTCAAAACATGCTTGGAACAAAATACAATAATTTATTTTATATTCTTATTTGATGATTGGAAGACCCAAGAATCAATTTTGTGACTGTTATTTGTTCTTGTTTATAAAATTTATAAATGCAAGAATATTTAAAACGATTTCATAAATGATATTATAAAAATATCTATTAGTGAGAATATTTCTGGGGGAAGAAGGGAATCTCAATAATATTTACTATAATTCAAAATATAATAAAATAATAAAAATCACAATTTATTCTCATTGTCAACAGCCATTTTTATTTGGATTAATATGACAGTAGCATATTATTATAAGCGAGAAGAAATATTTAACAGGTGACTCACGCTTAATTAAAAAAATTAAAACATTATCACTGATTAAAATCATTTCTTTTATTATAAATCATTGCTAAACATTCTATTTTTATATGAGATTAAAACGTAAGCGTGTCATTTCACTGCATGACCCACTTTTCAGTACAAAATAAGTTTTAATCATTAAGATAAGCAACTGTTTATAAAAATCAACAAACAGCTATTGAATTAACTTAACTTTACTTATTTCCAATGTAAATGAGTCTTTTATGTAATAATTTGATAAGTTGTAATACGGAAATGTCGGAATTATTATGTCAAGTGTCAAAAGGTGACGAACATTTGAAAAGAATCCCTTCTGGCATAATCCATAATATTTTCTCTTTTTTCTCAGACACATTAACTTTAATTAGTTTATATTATTTTTGATATATGTTTAAGTCACGACACATTTTATAAACCCTACGATTTATATTAATAAATAACAGTATGCTGTGTGTCAATAGGATCAAATTACAATATTAATTACTAGAATAATGAAAGATTGTCTTTGTCCAGATTGATTATATTAATTGATTTATAAATAAAATGCTTATTAAATTAGACAAAATACAATATCTTATTTCTGTGGTTATAATCAGAGCTAGATTAATTATATTTTTAGTAAATTGATAAATCGTATCATTCTATTTAAATTCTCTGATATCGATACAGACCTTAATTTTATTTGAATCGTCTTATATTTACAAAAAAATAATTTATTCATGGGAGAAATTAAAATGTTTAATATGGCTAATTAATGGGTGGATCGGCAAATTTCAAAGATATTAATATTATTATAATATATATTTTTTTAATTAATTTTCCGCCCCGAGGAGCTTTTTTTGAGAAGGTTTGTTATATAGAGAGGGGTAATTTATAAATAAATATTATTATACCGTACTGCATAACCACTAGAGCATTACGGGAAATCCCAAGTCGCAATGATGATAATGCGTAATTTTATTCTAAATGATACTGTTCTTTTAATATTATTATATTCAAGAATTTTAATAGAATGATACAATTTACCAATTTAATAAAAAATATAACCCACGCAGTGCTCCAACACACTTCACTGCACCCACTTATACGAGCTATGGTTTTAATAATAATAATGTGAGCATTAATATTATAATCATTCAATAAGCAGAGAATGGGTTTGCGATTTTGTAATAAAAAATTGGCGCCGCACTATTTATTACCAGGGCCGTCGCTATGACATAGTCGAAAATTATTTATTTATTTAATTAAGTAATATCAATCATAATTCCGATAAAAAATATTATTAAATAGAGGAAATCGAATTGTAAAGTAATAATATTATTAATTTGCTAAGAGTGTCGAGGTACTGGATATTAGTTTTATTTATAAATGCCTGGGGTTAGACATTTGTAGTAAATACTTGCACAACTTTGAGGCCCGGGGATCGCCCGAAGAATGCGGTCAACGCATTTTGGTCTTTTCAACATTCATATATATCAGTACATATATTTATTCTATTATTATTATCATCACTGCTTGCTCAACAGCTATTATTAGGTTTTTTTGCGATCAAACCAATGTGTCAATGAGTTTCGTAATCATAATGATCTCTCCTATTATCAATTATGTGAGATTTAGCGTTATTTTGTTGAATGATCGAGCATTTTTAAAGCCGGTTTCACACCAAATCTGTGAAAAGGCATTCAAAATATTCTTGGTTTATTGGTTGAGTAGGTCATGTTCATTTTACTGATTTAATATATTTTTGAAGCTAGGTTTCATAAAGACCTAGCGAAATAGTGTAATGGTTGATTTTTTATAATTTCATAAATTTTTTTATATACCTATTTAATATATACCTATAAGCCGTAAAAATGGGCCATTAGTAAATATACATTTCCATATAAATTGTTTTGTAATAGTTGATATAGAACAATTACAATAATTTTAGGAATTGTCTGAATCGTATGAAAAGAGAAAGTATGGAATTGATATATTTTTTATAATATTTATGCCTTTTAAGGCAATAAATTAAAAAAAAAACAATATAATAATGTAAACAAAAATTATAATAATATAAAAATGGATGACATTAGTTGATATAAACATCTTTTTTGTCCTTGTAAGTTAGTATAGGAGTATAATAACTAATGAAATTATTTCAGATTGATGGTTCAATATTCGATTCGAAAAATTAATTAGTTGATCGTGTTGAATTCCACAATTTAAAGAAAATTGTAATTTCCACAGTAATTTTATTAATGAGTCTGTGTACTTTCGACTACTAATTTGTAGTCATCTTCTCTTTGTAGTCTCTGAAGATGACTACACGTTAGTAATCGAAATTACTCAGACTCCTTTATAAAATTACTGTGGAAATTACAACTAACAATTGTCTTTGAATAATTAATTAGTGAGATTTACAGGGCTTTAATTTAAAAAAAGTTAACAGTAAAACAGTCTCACATATTTATAGTGATTGATTGATGGTGGGTTAATTTTCTTTGGTATTTGGGACAGATTGTTCTAAGAACTGGGAGATTTCTTAAATAATCAAGTGAATTTAGTCAGTATGATTTATTAAGATTGCTAAATCTCACCGGAAACCCATATGTTGTATGTATCTACTTATATTTATGGTAGTCATTGCCACACTGCAAAAATACGTCTAATGTGAACTATGCGTTTGAAATAAATAATTGATATAAAGATATGTCACAAAGTTGCGAAATTAGTGTATAATATGACCGCGGGGGAACTCGAGATGTTGAAAATGCCACAAGGTGTTTGTTGTACTGTAAAACCTCGTCCTACGCGATGTCGAAAATGTACATATGGGAGTCCTATGGGGTGTTGAAAATGCAGTATACCTACTAATTACAGATATTACCTGCACACGTTCAAAAATTGACTTGTCTATCAAATGTGAACGTTGTCAAGGTGATGCAGTGTAACTTTCGAAAAGGAACGCCTTTGTGTTTCACTAAAATAATAACACTATTATTATATAAAAAATTACATTTTGCAATTCTCTACGTTAATGCCCATTTAATTCCAGCTTCATTACCAGGCAAGGGTATTTACTGTAAGTACATGAAATCATATACAATGGAACCTCTATATACGTCCAACTTGTTGAACGCAAGCTGCGAATATTGTATAAAAAATCGTACAATGTAAAAAAAGATTACTGACTAAACCACCGTAAGAATGATAAAATCTACAAATTAAAAATTCTACAAAAAAACACACATACCTATTCAAAAATGAGTTAAATAAAATTCAGATTATTTTGACGCTTTTCTGTGAGTAAGGTCTGACAATTTTATTCCCCCGAAGGCGAATAATGGAAGCATTATTTTATTTAAAAATATATTATTTACGTACTACGTAAAAATTTGCTATCCTAACTTGACCTATTTTCGAAGGACTCAATAAAAAATATTATATACACAATTTAATAACAATAAAAAAATATTTTATAATGGAATATATTTTTTATAAGAATTTGCCTTCAAGCAAAATACTTTCTGCCACGATTAAAATATATTTTACCATTTTTTTGTATCCTCCCCAGTATCTCAATTATTATTTTTTATAAATTGTGTCTCAGTCAATTACCAAACTGACACCACCTATATTAGAAGGCCGGAAAAGTGGATGATAAATATCTAGATGACGGACCAAGCAAATGATTTTGACAGAGGTAACACTAATTATCTCACTCAGACTCGTCTACTTGGTCCGTCATCTTGATATTTTTACATCCAGTTGTATAGTCTGCTAATAAATCGGTGGTATCGGATGCACTCATGTGAAAAAAAAAGTCATAATCCAAAAGCGCATGCCATTGTCTTTATTTATATTCTTCATCTCTTTATTTATTGTGGAAAAAAATATTTTTGGTTTATGTATTTCTTCAGATCCTTAGAAAGGATTAAAGATATTTATTGAGGATCCACTACATCCTCTTTTTGACATAGGCTCAGAAAAAACTGAAATAATTATTACATTAGTAGAAGAGATGATCAGAATCATAAAAAAATATTGCTATAATAATATGACAAACTAAAAACAAAATAGTTAAGTGTTGTGATTGAATATTTTGATCAGAAATAATATTTTGAATATTAATTTAATGTCTAAATATGTTATCCAAGCAGGTTGTCTCTGATTTCCTGGATTTTAAAGTACTAAGGCGTATATCAAAGGTGAAGGAGATTCGCTGTCAGTGACCCTTTATAACTTTATAATAATATTCACACAATTCAAATCATATACGAATATGAATAAATATTATAAAAAACACATTTTAAAATAATAAAATACAGCGAATATTAAATATTATTTCGTTAATATGCAATTAAATCAATAACTTATTACAATTTAAAGTTGTTATTCAATTAACAAATATACATGTAAATAAAAACCTGTATATTTAATTGATTTGAAGATGCTTATCGTAAAAAATATGTTTTTAATTTAATTCCTACTAGTTTCAGACACATTTTACCGTAAACAGTATTTTAGTACATTTTACAAAGTATCTATCACATTTATGCGTATGAGATATGAAAACTTGTTTCATTAATTGGAAAAAAATATCAAATAATTAGCTAAGTACACATAAATACAAATATTTTTCCCGAAATGATTTGTTTTCTGGGGGTAATATTATTCAATAAAAAAGACATTATTACACTATGGAAGTGAAACTGCATCGGAACTTGTTTTGGCCAATAAGAACAGGAAAGGGCATTTGTTATATATTATTGTTTTATAACTAAATTATATATTTTTTCAATCTAATTTCACGTAGATGGTATTTATAATTCTCTATATAAATCAACGATTATTATATAACGAGTTATTTCACTCTATCATCCCAAAAGACATTAACTGCTAAAAATCGATTATAAAACAACGCGAATGTTAACTGCGGAATTATTCAGTATTAAAACATATACTATACTTTGGCCGAAAATGAGCAATGGCTGTGATTTAAAGTGATATTAAAGGAAATATAACTAGAATTTATTTTTTGCTTTTTTTAATCAATAATAAAATAATTTGTATGGTGTGTATTTCAGCAACGTGTATTTTTCTCTGCAATCTACTGAGAATAACAATATTTCTTATAACATTTAATTTCTTCTATTTTAAGTTTATACTTAGGAATATCATCTTATTTTAAATTAAGTAATAAATATATTACATGTTTTAAAAGCAAAAAAACTGTCACTTATTCAATAATTAATTAAAGTAGAATTTAAAATTAATTTCCTTCTTTACAAAATTGTGACTGTCATTTATTTCATCATATCCTACTAGATAGTGTTAAATAAGCCATATTGACTATAGAATACGATTTATTAATTGATATTATTACGTTATTTTATTAAATAATAAAGCGAAATTAATTTCGGTGACCGGTTTTACCACTTGCGCTTTTTCGGGCGTATGAAAAGTGGTTCAATTCGCAGAACGGAGAAAGTAAAGTAACGGGTTTGTATGCACAATATTTATATACATATATAATTATTATATATTTAACCTATAAGCTTGTTGGAAATTCCGAATGATTTTTAATACGGTGCTGTTTTATTATCTCTTAACACCACTGACCCACATTTTACCAACAGCACACTTTCCGAGGAGAAATTACCAATCAAACAACCATAAGTTATGTAAAATAAACTGATTTGGAATCGGTAACCGAAATACCATACGCCAAATAAACTATTTAAACATTCATTAAACTTAACATATTTCTATCAATAAAAAGCTAATGAATAATAATGAAGTAATGATTATTTAAAATTAGATTCCCAACCTAACACAATTTTTATTAAAAGCATCGTGTCTCGCCATGAACTAATTTTTAATGACGCAACATCATCACGTGTTTTAAATATATGAAATAATTCAGAATCTATTGAACCGTGAACGATTCAATCCATTGGTTGATATAATGCTAGTCGATATTTTCCGTAATGATATACTGAATTTCCATAATAAGCGGAAATTAATTCATTATACATATTATCAATAAAAAAATATTCTCTTAATAATCTTTGTTGGTAAATTTATTTGAAAAAGAAGAATACATTTTTAATTTTTTTTTGCAAAAAAATATATCAGTACATATAAGTATACAATCATTTAAATGCATAATTAAAAAGCAAAATTGTACATTTTTTCGTAGTTTTTCTAATGACTATTATTCGTAAAAATACTAAATATTAAACGAAGTTTTAATAACAGAAAAAATGTTCGGTGAAGGATGATTCATCTGAAATGTTTTTTTTAACTTTTTAGGAGAATATTACATTACTGTTTACTTATAAATAAAAGAGTTTATGGCCGTTCAAAAAAAATCTTTATTTTACGTTCTCGTTAACCACAACCACAAATGAATGAATTATACCAATAAATACTATAACTATTATTTTTGTAGAGAAAATGTAAAGTTGGCTAACAAAAATACAAGACTAATAAGGCATACCGTAAAACTCTACATATCATTATTTTCAATAATGAATTATTTTCAACCTATTGTGGTAAGGAAGTCGGCGCGTGTATAAAGTTTTAAATTTCTTCTTTAAATATATGAAACAAAAAAAAGCCTAAGTTTCACCATAATTAGTATATAAATAATTTAAAAGCAGTGTACCCCTTTTTATTTAAATCGTGTGTTAAAGTGGGTGTATGTTATATGTCTGTGCGGATCCAACAATCCACCATCAGTGTAACCAGATGGAAGAATAATATTTCATATAATTATTTTACTACAATTAATACATATCTAAAATGTCGATACGGGTATTTTAATGATTATAATATTAAATTAATTTCAAAATAATATTAGATATATTTAATAATGCACAATAAATGGCAATTTTCAAAAATAGTATTTATCGGGAAACTCAGTTTTTAAATATTGTGATGAGTGTTGTCATCATATGAAAACCGTATTAAATTATTTTATTTATAATTTACTTTGACAATCTTCTGAATGAAAAAAATAACCGTCATATTAAAAAAAACCAAGCAGAACATAATAAAAACATTAACAAATTGAAAATTTCAATTAAAATTACCCTAGTATTTCTATAATAGCCAACTCTTTGCCAAGTGAACCTGATATTAAGGAAGGCGTCGCGTTGTATACTATTACTTCTATTATCGTTGAAAAGGATTAAAT
>JAGTTH010003623.1:0-25833 GCA_022606485.1 Agraylea sexmaculata | reverse complement strand
TTGGTCTAGAGAATATATAATCAAAATACGAATAAGTATATTGAGTGATTCCCAGTGAGTTCCACATGAGGTCATGACACTTGGTACTGTGATGCTTTTTAGACGACTTCCCGTGACCCTTACAGGATATGGCGTACTACTTAACTTCCTTAAGGCCTTACATTCAAAACAGAGACTTAGTGCTGGTCTCCTTAAAGAGTCTTCATTATAATATCGGGTTATTCATTGGCCATCCTCACATTTCATGCTCCAACAGGATTTCACCTCTATTGAACACGCTTGACTCATAATAATAACGTCTTCTATTGTATCTCAAGAAATTTTTATACACTACTCTTTATTTCCTGTCTACACACATCATCAACTACTTTGATCATTTATTTACACGTTACAGTTTCATTAAATTAAAATAACTAATGATAATCATTGGTTTATATGTGTGCCATGGGGTTCATTATTTTACTTAATTCTTGTTTTTATTGTTTTTATAATACTAGATTTTCCTTTAGGACTGTCGTATCACCTCCTGTAATGCAGTTGCGATATTGCAGTCTGATATCTCTTTGTATCTTTTTTTAATTTAAAAAAAATAATACATATTTTATTTATTTATGTACGCCTCGAAGGACTTTTTGAGAAGCTTTTCACAAATTTTATTTATTTATTGTCTGTCAGTGATTTTTACTATCTCAGTATTTACCTTAAAATCCAAGGCATTTGAATAAACCCGGATCAAGACGATCGATCGAGATTTTATTAATATTATTCCCGATAAATCTTTTTTTTTTACTTGAGCGGGATTTGAACCCATGAACTATTATTACGCTGGTCAAATAAATCAGCCATTTCGTGCTTGGAATTTTTTTAAATAAAAACACTCTCCATCCATCCAATTTGCTCTGATTGTATTTTAATATTTTGCTAGTGTAATAATTATATTAATATAAATCGAATAAAATAAGTATGAAAAAAACAAAGTCGAATTTTTACGAGTACCAACTTCGCAATTCTTTATTACAATACTCGGTTTCATTTTGAAATGATAAAAATTGAACTTCGGCCAGAAATTTATTTTGATTTTATATTCGTATTATAATTTCATAAGAAGGTATAGCAAATAAGACACTTTATTATTTAAAAAAAAAATTATATACCTATGTGGGTTTTTGCAACTCTATCTTATAGATTTAATTATGTACATGAATCACGAAAAATACTACAAATTATTAACTACAAAATATCTTATAGTGCGGGTACTAAAAAATGTTGTTATAAAAAATACGATCTGAAATAAATATCACTATTAAATATATGAATTATTTTTAAATACTTTAGAAAATAACTTGTTTTACGCAATTACAGGTAATGTGTGTGTAAACTTATTATTGAGCAACACTTGTTATTGTCGAACGATCGAATATTGACATTTGCACAATCGGCTTGGAATCCTATCATCAAAAGCGAAATGTCCTTTGACCCTGTTTACAACTAAACATACTATTTACTCTTGTCGGCGAGTGGCGCCATCGACTTGAATTACTTCGTTAAACAATATTTTCGAAATACTCTGGACATTGACCTTACTAGAAAGCCACCATGAGTGTTTACTGCAAAACGTGTGGGTCCAAAGACCAGACTCCTGAAGAATTCTGAAAAATATTTACACAGCCTTTGCAATTGTTTTGAAATCGGTATGCGTTTTAAGGACTGTCTTGAATTGCATAATAAATTCTATACAAGAAATATCTTGCACTCATAGTTTTTTTATTAGGTAATACAAATAGCGATATATGTATACCTATTTTATATAAAATTATTATATATATGGGTACTATACAGGATGGACTTGAAATTTCAGGGGGTGGTGGGGTATCGTAAGAATAATCGAATATATATATATATATATATATATATATATATATATATATATATATATTATTCATTAATATTAAAAAATAATTAATTATATTAATTACGTGTAACAGACACAATATACACGTAACATTCACAACTGAGTACTTCAGAGAAATAGTCGATTCCAAGATGGTGGCCCAAAATCGATTTCAAAAGCACTATTAATATTATTTTAATTTTTAATTAATATTTTTTTCTGATCGATTATTCTTACAGTACCCTACCACCCCTAAAATATTCTTAGTTATTTCAAGTCCATCCTGTATAATCAGCATTAGATAAATTGCATAGAGAACTGAACAGACTTTAAAGCGACGAATCACTTAAATAAAAAATTGGAATTGAATGTATAATAAATATCATACAATATAAAATATCATTTTGTACTTAAAAAAATCAATCAAATCTGCACAACTACTATTATTACTATAATTGAAGATCAACATTTTGTGTTCAAATTCAAATTTTATTTCCTTTTTTGAGAAAAATGGACTTCAATGTGTATATTTTAATTTCTTTTAATATGAAAATATAATTTGGCATTATAATTCCATAAGCCCATGCATTTAATTTCATGAAGATACAGTATGATATATAATAATTCTACTTAGTAATATAACGTTTTTATAATAATTATGTGAGGGTAAAAATTCGATTAAATAAATAATAATGTAAAATAATGCCAAGCTTGTTCATTTTTTAGAATAAACTTGATGATCTCGTCTCCCAATGAATCAACATATCATAAATACACTAATCGAAAATGATTAATCTGATGATTGAATAATCAAAGTGCAAATCTGTGACTTCACACTCTTGTAAGATAATTATTAATCAGCAAATGTTTATAATTGTATTATTCACCGGTGTAGAGTTGATTAGTCACCGGGCTAAACCGAGTGTGGTTATTCCAAGGGGCGGGAAAATCAGGTGTTGTATTAAAACCGAGGGGAGGGTATTTTTGGACACAAAAGCAATGTCGAGACCGGCTGGAGGAAACCCCAGCCAGATGTGAACCTCATGGAAGCATCTGCAAAGCTTTAACTTATATCACCAACAAGAACAATGTACTTTATGCCAGAAATGACGAATTCAGAGAACCTCAGCTGTTGCAGCACGTGGAAGAGTTGAAAGAGAATCAAACGTCCAAAACTGATAAATATTACTTGCAACTAGTGTAACATATTTATATAGAGCACGCTTCATTAATTACGATTTATCAAAAGCATGTACATAAGCTCAAAATAAAACCGTGATTTTAATAAATTAATCAAGCCTAAAATGACACCACATTAATCTCAAAAGTACAATTTTCGATTCAAGGAATTTAAAAATAGTATCTTTATAAATTAAATTTATCATATAACTTTCATTTTAAAAATATGGTTATCAATTAATTTATTTGGTGGTTCAAAAGTAGTGCCTTTATTAAGTAAATTAATCATTTAACTTTTATTTTAAAATTATGGATACCAATTAATTAATTTGGTAACACTTTGCTTGATATTAATAAATTTTAGTATGCGGAGGATAGGTGTATAAAAAGTAACAATAATTTATAAATTTAACGATAATATTGAATCATAAATCATCAAATAATATCATCAGGAAAATGAATTATATAAGTAATATTTTTTTGTATTTACCAACTTTAATTAATTGTGAAATACATTGCTATTGAAATAGTTGGACTTTGGATTCGAAATGCGCTTACGCAGCGAATGCAAAAAGTGCTGTAAGAATATTTTTGTAATCAAAAAATGTATTTAGAATTATACTAAAATTAATAAGTAACTATCTGGCTATATAATTAATTTTTTTCTTCTTAATTGAATAATCAATTAGCAATGAAATCTTGCGTTGAATGTTAAAAAGTGCTTTTAATGGTTGCGAATTTTGTAGAAAGGAATTAGTACCTATATGTATGATTTGAAAAATTAATTAGTCAATTATATTCTTTTAAGAAGCAGGATACTATAGTGTTTTCCAAAAAGACATAGCAAGGCAAGAAGATAAATTTATCTATAGTATTAGATTAGGGGTTGGGGGTGTATTGGTATGTATCTAGATAATGTATGGGTATAATTGAAGTCATAGATCCTCTAGGATGTTTACGAAGAGCGCGTCAAATCCGGAAATACTCGATGATGACCAGCTGATGGAATATGACAATGGAGTCTCCAGGTCCCCAAGACACAGAACCTGGATCACAACAATGAGCAGGAGCAGATGCCGCTTGCAGACTTCCCTCCCTTCATCACAATAGATTCGCATTGTTGTTGTTAGTGACGCAACAATGTTAAGCTATTTTACCAGTACATCTCAGCTGTTGCCAAAACAGGTGTGCGCCAAATTCAATGCGTCGTTTCAGGCATTTCAGTTTTATGCCAAACACTAATTATGGACGATTGTTTCGGGACTCGGACAAAGTCAAACGAACGTTGAACTCGAGACACTCTCAATGTAACGTGTATTATCCCAAATGATAAATTTTTCGTTCTTAATTTTATTCTTCTAAAATGATCCTGCACATGCACCGTTATCTTCAGGTGTAATTATTGTTATCGCCAACTGTATTGTAATTTATGCGTATCGCTTTTGATATGAAATAAATTTGATTTGTTATATTTCTCCATTCCTGGATTTCTATAATGCCTAGAAATAATTCTCAATATATATTTTGATTTTTGGGGTTGGCCAGGCCACCTTGGCCTTTACGGGAGAATATAGTAGAGATGGTTTCCCAGGCCACCACACAGCAATGAATATTTAAGATCTAGTACATCTACTAAGTGACTCCGGGTGCCGTGAATCGAACCCGGGAGTCTTCACTCACGAATCCGTTACACTAGCTACTGGGCCACAAGGCGGCTCTTATAAATAATAATAAAAAATAAACCTACAGTTATAATTTACATATAACTAATGAAACTTTTATATTGTAATTTTATATTATAATAATTGTAGTTTTCGATCGCTGAGGTTTAATAAAAAAAAGGTTTGCGGCATCGTCGACGCCACATGTTGTACAGGACGGTAGCGCACGAGGGCACCTGTCACCCCCACTATTCTATCTCGTAGCTCCGCCTCTCATTCACAAAATCCTGTCATACTGCGCGGTGATTGGCTGGCGGAGCCTGGGAACTTTGCACCCATTGGTTTGGCCGCACGTGCGGACGGCGTTCAGAGCACACCTGGCCGTTGAATTTGTAAAGAGTAGGGGCGTCCGTATATAAGTAGACCTGATCTCGCCGTCTCACCATAACGGGCCTGAAGCTCGAGCAAAGTGTTTACAGAGCCGTACGCAGTACATAGTCTGTGCTTTCAACAAGTCGTGTCGTGCCTTACGATTTGGATTTTCGGTGTTTTGTGATTCTTAGTGACTGATATACATTTTTTTGGATTTTTATTCTCCTCGAGAACATTGTTAATTGTGAGATGTTAATTGAAGAAGTGAGAATGTCCAGATCGATCATGCAGAGGAATTACAGTCATTGCCCACTGAAGAAGAGACCAGTACCGCTCTCCATCAAGGAGGAGCGTACTCCTGAACCCGTTGTTTATCAAGGTATGTAAAATTATACAATCAATTTATTATAAACTTACATTTTCAATTATTAAAATTAACATATTGAGAGTTATTATGGATGCTTATGGTAGAAGCGTGGTCATGGACTACGACTTATAGTAAAGTCCTGATGCTCCTGACTATTAATTGCTAAAGATTGGCCGATGGGCAAGACACGATCTGATCCGCCCCACTCAGCTCTAATGTCTATATTTTATCATGTTCAAATGTGTAACTTGACTGCATTGGTGGTCCTTGTAACATTGTTAAACAAACAATATTTTAATTAATTTATTTTTTTCTTCACAGAAATGGACGACGAACCTGAAAACTTGAGCACGAAGCCCGAGGACCTTTCCCGTACTGGAAATTATCCCAGCAAAGCTTCATCTCCGGCTGCTGCTACAACTCCATCTCCACTTAGAAGATGGCCTGAACCTGCTCTATCACCTCCATGCTTACCAGCCTATACTCATGTGCCGGCGGCTCACCTGAGCCATGTATCTCCTCATCACATTCCTGCCCACCACATGTCAGCTCCTCTATCGCCATACCTGCCTATTAGTCCCATGCAGACACACTTGCCTCCGTACCCTACTAGACCGACACCTCTGGAACCGCTTAACATGAACTCAAACCTGGATCATTACAATAGCTGGTCTAGACCTTCACCGAGTTATCCTCCATACCTGCCATTGAGCTATGGAGCAGCTCACCATGAGTACTCTGGATTATCGCCCAGAGCAGCCTGCTCTCCCCCCATGCATTCTCCATCGGCCCTTTCGCCGATGTCACATGGTTCCTCATCACTGGTCTCACCGCCCAACTCGCCCACAGTTCCTAGACCAGAAGACCTCACCTCACCAGACAGTGTCAGCTCCGACTCTGGGATCTCTGCTGGATCTATTCCTCAAAGACGCCGCAGAGACAGCGGAGCTCCAAGATATCAATGCCCAGACTGCGGTAAATCATACTCCACTTATTCAGGACTGTCAAAGCACAGACAGTTCCACTGTGCCGCAGCTGAAGGAAACTTAGCTAAGAAGTCTTTTAGCTGCAAATACTGTTCCAAAGTATATACATCCCTCGGTGCCCTCAAAATGCACATCAGAACTCATACTTTACCGTGCAAGTGCCATTTGTGTGGTAAAGCATTCTCAAGACCTTGGCTGCTTCAGGGACATATCAGAACGCATACCGGAGAAAAACCATTCTCCTGTCATCACTGCAGAAGAGCCTTTGCTGACCGTTCTAATTTGAGAGCTCACCTGCAAACTCACTCAGAAGTCAAGAAATACTCGTGTGCCTCTTGTAGTAAAACATTCTCGCGGATGTCCCTTCTGAGCAAACACTTAGAAGGCGGATGTCCTGGCTGCGGGCCTCAAGTACTTCCATACGACTACCACCCTGACTCTGAAGAACTACCCGCTTACTAATCGAGCTTAACTGTATGTATAGTACAAGTGCCTTAATTGCGGAATGTAAAAAAGACTGAGACTCATGTGTTTTATCCCAACTATCCTCGCTATAGGGACATTTTTAATTTATTTATTTTGTGAATTGTCGCTATTTGCCCACAGCGACGAGTACAAATTTGTTTGATTGTGTTTTGACTATCCTTACTATTATTTATACCAATGTAAAAAAAAAACATTATGCCATATGTTTAATAGTTTTTTCGACGCGCTTTTGCTATGATTGAATCGACTCTCTAATGATATAAATGTACTTAGAGCCTCATGTTTCCGAGGCGAGGTATGCTAGTCACAAAGGTTCTATTATTTAATTTGTATATTTCAATGTACAGATCTCGTAATGGCGCATTTTCAATGTATTTATATAATATAATAATTTGGTTTGTATAAACATTCGCATTTAGTGATAAAACTAAGAAGATGCCATGTATAGAGTGCCTTAAATCAGATTAAAATAACGAAAAAATCTTAATATATTTTTATAGACGTATATTTAGACTATAATGTTCAAAGAATCCTTTATACACACATCATATCTTCGACTGGTGTTAAGTTATTGAATTTATGTGTCTTTTGCAAGATGAATAAAAAAAAACCATCTGAAATATAAACTCTTGTTTCTTCTTAACCCTCCAATGAGAATCCAAATGGATACGTGGTTTTTTTTATAACACGTTCCATATGAGTTTAGAAATTAAATGGTCATAATCTTGATCTCATACAAAGTGAAAGTGTACTCGTAATTATGTAAAACAATGGTTCTGTTGTTTATTACGTGTCACTACAGAAAATAAAATATTAAATATAAATAAAACAGAATGTGGATCTGATAAGTAACGTAAGTATATTTTAATATATACCGTGACGCCTTCCCTATTGACGGGAGTCCCTTTATAAGGGGTTGGCCAGGCCACCTTGGCCTTTACGGGAGAATATAGTAGAGATGGTTTCCCAGGCGACCACACAGCAATGAGTACTTAAGATCTAGTTTGCTAAGCTAGATCTACCAAGTGACTCCGGTGCCGTGAATCGAACCCGGGAGTCTTCACTCACGAATCCGTTACACTAACCACTGGGCCACAAGGCAGCTCAATTTTTAAATTTTCTCTATTTTAATATGAATGTTAATAAGAGTGTATTAAGATAATTGAGAAGACATCCCAGTGGTTCAGTGATATGTGGGGGTTGGGTGAGGGCACGGCTCCTTATGTGAATATGCATAGCCAGCAATTACGGTGCCTATTCCAAAATGTCAATGACCATAATACTGTTGTGGAAGTAGTAAACAGTGACCAACATCACGAGCCTCTGACCCGATATGGACTGCAGCACGAACCTGCTAAAGTCCTGCCTTAGACAAAAAAGGCCCGACCTCAGATAGATCAAAAGCCACTACAAGACCGTAGCTATCCATTAGGCGGCCCACGGACAAACTAACCTCTTTCATACATACAAACAACAACACAAGTACCATCATACAATATATACCGATATAATGTCTCTCCGACATAGTGTCCAATAAGATTCTTATTAGAAAAATTGACTATCTTTGATGCAGAATTATTATTTAAATTGCACAGATAAGTTCATTTATATAGATTATGTCAATATCACCAATAAGAAAATTTTTCTGTATTAAAATAATCATGATATTTTTTTGTATCTTTCTTCTTCTATATATATATATATCATATTATAAATAAATAAAAAAATGATTAAATAAATGATCATCTTTATCCAGATAATCATGTTTTTAGTCTCTCTTAAAAAAAAATGATTCCTGTGACGCCTGCTGTTTAAATTCTACTAAATATTTTTAATATATATATATTTTTAATAATAAGAATGTCCAACTATAGTTTGAATTACCATTAAGTCATTAGGTCTTACCACCAGTATTAGTGTCATAATATTGTCTTATAAAGAAGTACAGCAGTCACAAAGAAGTGGATTTAGAAATATTTTATATAATTTATACATACGGTTAGGTCTCATTTTCAACTCGTCTTTATTAGAATAGGTAGTTATCAAATTGTATGAAGGCTATTTTAACGAGGTTTGTACAGTTTTAATATACGAGGTTTTAGTGTTTTTTTTTTCTTAAAATTTTATATTTGTTTATCAACATATTCCATTTGTATAATAAAATATATATGTATATAACTTTAAATAAAAAAATAGGCTTAGAATATTTTATCAACATTGGATAGATTTAACAAAATGTAATAAATTGTTTTGTTCGCTTCTATATACCCAATTGGGTAAATTATGATAACAAAATACAATTTGAAATTTTATATTCTTATTAGTATATTCTTAATAGAATTATTGAAAATATCAACACATTCAACAAAATTATACTTGTAAATAAATATTTTTTAAATATTTATATAAGTGTATAGAGTAGCGATTGCCGTGATAGATCATGAGACCGCTGACCAGGGAAGGTTCTATGGTGTGTGTTATGGGTCAATGGTAAGGCTATAAGTGTAGGTATATGGATTCGTGATCTTGGCAAATATAAAAAGTCCAACTTTATAACAGTAAGTCCCGGTAGCCATTGTTTATAACCAAGTTTAACCTATGCATGCATTCAAATTATACAATCTAGTTAAGAAGCCATAAACGAGACAAATGGTGCAGTCTCGCCCCTTATTATGTTAAATATAAGTGCTTATTGTCTTCATTTATTATATTTAAAGGCTCAATTATACATATATGTACCTACATTATCAATTAAATACAAATAAAATGTAAAGATATCCAATCTCAAATTATAAGAGTCAAACTCGCACCCATGGCAATTTGTCGATACAATTAACTCTTTTTTTATTTCTGTCTGGCCTCGGGTATAAAATTAATTTTCCACAATCAACAATCAATTTTTTTGTATTGTTATTATTAATAATTGTTGTGTTGCAACCGTAAATAATATTTTGTTCGGTTGACAAATATCCGCTCTTGTAATTGGCATCAAGTGTGGGTCGATCCTAGTATCGCCATCTATCACGATCATACTAAACTACAAATATATACATAATAATTATAATAATTTTTAATTGTATACAATTGGGTGTGTAGTTTTTTATTTTAAAAATGTACAATTTTAGGTAGTTAAAAGTCAAATTAATATTGTAAATATTATGTCAATTCATAATATACCTATATTATGAGTGAGCATTATGTTTGCTGAAAATAATAAAATTATCCTATGGTAATCAAAATAGAAATATTATATCTATATTTTTAATATCAGCATATAAAAATACAAAATCAAATTGGTATAATAATAATAAGTAAAAATACTTACCTCCCCAATTTTTTTATTGAATTCATTTTATTAAGTGACTATATTTAAATTATTTACTCAGTTTTAGTACTTTTAGTAAGTGTGAATCAAAATAAAAAAATATTTGTTTTACATTCAATTTTTAATATTAAATTAAACTAATTTACCAATATCACACTTTCGATCATCTGATCTATCTTTTTATATAAATAAATTATTGCTTTCATTCAAAATAAATCTGAAATGAAACCAGTAATTTTTTAATTCATTTTTTTATTTATAAAATTATTAAAAAAAATTAAAATATTTTTGCGATAGGTAACCTACCTACCCTGCCTAGTCCTAGTCCACCCTGCAGATATTTTTTAATGAAATTTTATTTGAGGGATAGCCATTTCTATGGAAGCTATTTACAGTGGTACCTCGAGATAGGAATTTAATTCGTTCTGGGATCATCGTCGTATGTCAAAACAATCGTATCTCAAAGCAGTTTTTCCCCATACAATTCCATACAAACTGGCTTTCCTTTGAAATTAATCAATCCTTACCAGCCCTTCAAAAAGTCCTAGCAAAAATAAGGTTTACTTTAAAACACGTGTTTTTGAATAAAAAAATATTATTTATAAATGACAAATAATTATTGTACGAAACCAAAACGTGAATATGAGAAATAAATTAGATTTAAAGTGTAAGTTTCAGCAACCAATTGATTCTCCTATTAAGGATGGATTACCATAATAAAGAAGTTGTTACATCTCAAGCTTTCAATAATATAATCAAAAATCTATAAAATTATCGCGCATAAAAATTCGTATCCGAAATTTTCATCGTATGTCGAGTTAGAAATTCTCGAATATTATTCGTCATATCTCAAAACATTCGTATGTCAGGGCATTCGTATCTCGAGGTACCACTGTATTTGTCTGATTTAGATACATTTATGTTATTTTTTATTAGATGTACATATTAAGTAAAGTCTTCTTCTGTTTTTAATGTTTTTGGCTGACACCTGATAGATTTGTATTCTACAGCTTAATTCATATTTAAGATGTTTGTCTGATATTTTATTTATATTGTTTTTTTTTTAGTAGATAGGTAGTGAAATGTTTCATTCGTCGACTTTGTATGGAGACTGTAGTCCAGTTTGTTTTATTTATACAAGGTAAGAAACAGGTGATAGTTGTGGGGTATTATTGAAAGTGTTTATTATAAAATCGTGAGGTTCGATGAAGGCGTCAAAAGAGCACATCAGTATGACATGTTTATTAGCAATTAGAGAACCGTGCAACCAGGTGAACCCACGTGCCACCCGCTCCTTACTACTTGCTCGCTGCACACAACCACGATGATTCTAAACATTTATTATTATTTTATTAATTACATTTTATCTGTATATTCAGTATAGACATATTAAGGGGTCAAATCGAGAAAAAAAACAATAAAAATCGAGACAAGTGCTCGAATATAAATCCAATCCAATTACGTAGGTAGGTTATAAATTGCTTTATAGCATTAAGATGTAATTAATAAATCAAACTAAAAAATATTAAATAGTAGAGGGTTTTTTAGACACAACAACGTGTTGACTACGCCATCGTAGCTGTCCTCAGAGACAGAATTCATACTAAAAATAGTATAATTCGCTCTATTTAATCTTGTTTGTAACATAAAAAAACTTGAGCAATGCCCTTAAAAGAAATGCCAGTTCTACCAATAATTTTATTATAATTATAATTTTTTTATATACGCCCCGAAGAGCTTTTTTAAGAGGGTTTTTACAAATTTGGTTTTTTTATACACAAGAACATGTTAATTCATTGACTGTTGGTGATCTTAACTTTTACAAGTTACACAGATCACCGACTTAATAATATACCTTACAATCCAGGAAATCAGAGTAAAAAGACGATCGATCGTGATTTTATTAATATTATTCCCGATGGCCCAGTCATAATAATCGATCAAATCAATTTAAAAAAATTTGACTTAAGCGGGATATGAACCCATGACTACAGTATGTGAAGCCAAGCGTCTTATCCCCTGAGCTATTATGCTGGTTATCGAACTTAACTTTAATAAATATAAATAGATAATTGAGAATCAAATTACCATTTTCGCGTAAAAGATGTTTTTAACATAAAATTAGTGTTTAAATAAAGTTTTAAGTGAAGTTTAATGTTAAGTAGATATGCAAAATTTTTATATAATTAGTTTAGTATAATCAATTAGATTTATAAATATTTGTATAAACTCCTAGTTAAATATGTTAATTATTTTTGTCGATGTAAAGTCTATTCTTACTAATCCTCATATTTGTCAATGGGTTTTTTATTTTATTCCCATAATTTATATTATTTAATCATAGGTACTTTTCATATCAAGTAAAATTGTTTTTAAAATGATTATGTTAGTTATAGGTAAAAAGATTTATATTCTCTGTACACCTAAGTTTAATTCATAAGAGTTTTGTATCATTTTACTAGTTAAATATATAATTAAGAAAAATGTAAAATTTGTGTAAATGGAAAGACTTATAAAGGGTCTAAAATTATTTAATAAAGCTGTTCTGTGCGTTTGTATGGAAATAAATAAATAAATAAAAAATCATTTATAAATCGAGTATTGATCAAAAGTGAGAATTTAAAGAATCATATAATAAAATATAAATTGCATCAGGTGGAAGATACAACGTGTACGTAGTCGTAAGGAGTTACGTGTATGTTCACTTTTTTTTTTAAATTTATTTAAGATAAATATATTTTTTATTTTATTAAAAATAAAATATATATATTTATTAATTAAAAAAGTTTGAATATAATGTATCGGAGAGCAGTCGAATGCGCATATCAAATCACCAGGTGAGTCACAAGTCACGATTCTTACAAATACTACTCTTACGGGGTAAGCTTAAGCACTTTCACTCTCGAATACGAGGATATGAACCCAGTTTCATTACTTCATTTTACTATGCAGATATTTTCAATCATATTGACATATAAATTAGCCTCAATAATGACACAATTGCGACTGGGTATATTACTAACACAATAATAGATAAGAGAAACCTACGCCAAAGACGCCTTGTCGATCTGTCGACTAAATTTATGATAATACGAAACAATAAAAATGCACTGTTGTAATTCAAATCAACATTTCCTCGTATTTTATTAGGTAGACAACTATTTCATTGAAAATAATATTAATATGATAAATAGGAATTGTTTTTTTTTTCGAAAAAATCGAGTAAAAAAATTAAAATTGATTTGATCGATTATTACGAATGGAAGAATGGGAATAATATTTAAAAAACGCCTATTGATTATCTTGATCTAGGTTTATTCTGATTTCTTAGATTGTAAGGTGATTATTAAGACGGGAAGAATACCGACAAACAATAAATTAATACTTTTGTTGTGTCTAAAAAACTTAATTTGTAAAAACCCTCTCAAAAGCTCCTCTGGATGTATGTATAGATATATAAATAAATAAATGAATAAAAAAATCACCCCAAATTGCATACAATAAACATAATAAAAACGAAAGCAGAATAAATAAAATTTAAACCTAATTTTAATAATAATATTTTGGAAGTTGCCCGATATTTCAGTTAATTAATAATGCATCTTAATTTTGATGAAATGCAATTGATGTCATACTAACCTTTAAATTACAATAAGTCTATCCTAGAAGATAGACTCCATTTTTTTTTTAGTTTATTGAATATATAAACAATCAGAAATAAGTTTCCCGAATTCCAATGTACTTAAATAAGATTAATAAAAAATTTAAATATTTTATGGAATAATTTATACTACATATAGTGGATGTAAAGAATTTGTTTTTTAAATGCGCTTAAATATAACTGAAGTTCCCATATTCTTTTAATTGATTTTCAATATATCTATTTAATCATCTCTTTAATTTATGAACAAATTATATGTTTTTATTAAGTTTAATTTTATATAACTATCAAACAAGCTGTTGATTTTGTTACAAATTGCACGCATATTTACCCCCTTTTTCATGTGATTACAAATTGTTAACATTATTTATTATGATTGTAAAACGAGTGACATTATTATATATTCATAGTGCATGTAAAATGAATGAGGCATAGGCAAGACAATGAGAGTGATTTGTGTTGACGAGAAGCACCCACACAATTATGATTCATACACAAAATCATCATCATAACCGGTTGTACTCAAAATATGCTAACACACATTGCATTTGCATGAATTATATACATTAGCTCTATATAAGACTCGTTCTGGGTGAAAGTCTTTAGCACACAATCAGATATAATTGCAATTTGGCGCAGCTCGATAAAAAAGTGTTGCCGCTTCACTACCATGATAATCTTTTAAATAAACATTCAGATATACCAATCTTAAAATTAAGAAAAAAATCATAAACATAAAAATTTCGATAGCGTGTACATTGCACAATATTTTACATACATATAAATTAAATTGAATTTCTCAATTGACAGGTAGAGAAGATAATCTGTCACCTGCTGACAATAATTATTGTTCAAAAGCACATTGTCTCATTCATATTATCAAATATCGTATCCAAAAGATAACAATACATTTAGTATCACACCTGTGATTGCATAATTATACATTTGTAATAACATGATATAAAAAAATGAAAGATTATATTATGTATTTTTTTTTCATAACAATGTAATGTTTTCCTAATTATCTCACATATAAAATTTTAAGTAATAATCTTGATTTAATTGAGAATCCTATTTGTAACCTAACCTAACCTAATACTATCTTAAAACCTTCATTGAATGTTTAATGGTAAAAAATTCTCTTGAAACTACAAATCCACACGTTGTCGATGATTTAAAGCAATCCCTGGGTTTATTCAAATTGTTTTACTTTCACCTCATAAAGTGTATTCAGTTGTATAACTTATAAAGGATATAAACAAGACGATAGTCCGCCTGCTATTGTCACCTTTAGAAATATTATAAATAGTGAATCGCGTTATCTTCGTATCGTTTATAAGAGAGGGACTTTAGTAATGTGCCTTGTTGCACCGCCTCTCATATAAAACACAACAAGCACTTCTCAATTATTTACTATAGTTAAAATATAACTAAAAACAAACTTGAAGCTTGAAAATAATATTTGGTTATTTAATATAAGTTATATGAAAATATTCCAATTGGTTAGTTTGGTTAAATCTATGTTAATATAAAGGAAAACATGTACATTCTTCAAATAATATTATTTATGTAGTTTTACCATATATAAATAATAATCATGGTTTTACAATTTATTGTAGCAGATATAAATGTTTTTTTTTCAAAAAAAAATGTGTCACATTTTTTTTTAATTGATTGCCAAATATCCACATATAAAAGTTTTTTACAAATTGACTACGCCATCGCACATGTCCTCAGAGACAAATAATTCATACTAAAAAATAGTTTAATTCGCTCTATTTAATCTTGTTGGAATACTAATAATCAAGAATTTAATAAAGAATAAAATAATTGATATACCTACCTTTTTCTTGTGCACTTTTGTACTTTTTTGATCTTTTTACATTTATTTACTAATACAGATTTTTTTTAATTCTTTAAGGATTGCACTTTCAGCATTTAACCTTGCATTTGCTTCCTTTTATGATGTTGAGATATTTTTATATTTCATGTATTTTATTATAAAATAAAAAACTTAAGCAATGTCCTTAAAAGACATTTCAGTTCTACCAATAATTTTAAATATATATATATATATATATATATATATATATATATATATATATATATATATATATATATATGCTATATATCTATATATATATATATATATATATATATATATATACTCTTTCCTATTTATGGTGTGAAGTATAAAGTATGAAGAATATGAAATATAAATATCGTATTTTACCTGGAATAATAGATTTCCGCAAAAGGATGTATGTCTCATGACAGAATTTTTTTTTAACAAAATGTCTACGACTAACCCTCTACTTCGCTGGTATTGTATTTAATTTTGGTGATTTTTACTTACTTTATTTACTCTCTGTGTATTTTTTCAGTAGTATGAGGTAAATTAGGGGTAGCTACACGTTCATCAAAATATTCATATCTATGATAGTACTTGATGATATTGGATTTTTATTTTAAGTTTGAATGAAATATTGGCCTATTATGTGGAACCGCCTTGTGGCCCAGTGGTTAGTGTAACGGATTCGTGAGTGAAGACTCCCGGGTTCGATTCACGGCACCGGAGTCACTTGTAGCTTAGCAAACTAGATCTTAAGTACTCATTGCTGTGTGGTGGCCTGGGAAACCATCTCTACTATATTCTCCCGTAAAGGCCAAGGTGGCCTGGCAAACCCCTTATTAAGGGACATCCCGTCAATAGGGAAGGCGTTACAATATTTTTTTGAAATATTAGCTTCCAGTAGTCCCTGATTGCCAATATATCCGATTAAAAATAATTCCCAGTTTGAGAATAATCGGAATGTGTTGTGTGTTGGACAGGGCGAGCACATCATAAGTCTGTCAACGACACAGTTAAACCAAGCCATGCCGCTGTTCTTCGACCTCTTCTATCGCCACAAAGCCTTAATTGTTTCACCATAACCATTTCCGACATTCTACTCATACATCACCACCGACGACAATTTCCATTTAATTTTATATTCATCTTGATCCGGGCAAAGCATCTCAATTATGTAAAGGAATCACCAATTTACGAATTAATGTAATAAATACCCGAAACCCAAACAGTATCAGATTAAATGAGACATGTTTGTTCAATTAAAATTGTTCAAAAAAGATGGTTTTATTTTTTTTTACCAAGCACAAGTCTAAAACATTTATATAATAATTTAAAAAAAGAACTATAACTACATATTTGACTTCATGATACGAAAACATATTCATCTTATCAATAAGATTTTTATTTTATTAAATAAGAGAAAACAGTTGTCTAGAATACCAAAGAACCTACATCTCTAAAAGTGTATAATTACATAATATTTACTTATTAAAACTACAAGTTAGGTATATATTTATAAAATATAGAATAAGATACAAAATAAAAGAAAAATAAAGTAAAGTAATTTTAATTCAATAATAGTCCTCTTTGGATAAGGTTAAAATCAAGTGTACTTCAGGTAAGGATTTATTATATTATTAAAGGACATTGAGCGGATGAATGATAATTCCATAAATAATTAAAATAAATCGTAATCGTCTCATTAAAATAAATTGAATCGCCTCAGTATTTACCGTACAATACAGGAAATCAGAGAAAATGGATTTCATTAATATTATTCCCTATTTCCTAGTCGTAATAACCGATCAAATCAATATTTTATTGAATTGAGCGGGATTTGAACCCATGACCACAGTATTTGTATCAATTTGAGGTATTACGCTCATATACACGTTTTTGCTGGCTGAATATGGCTTTTTCTAAACAAATTGTATTTAACTTAAAGTGTAGTAAACTTATCAGTATCGGGAATTCCTTTTTGTATGTGTCCCATAATTAAATATTTATTATAATCTAGCATTCCAATCTAAAATGATATTTATATATTTTTTACAACTACATTCTCCAAATAATTATATTATTCAGCACTGATTCAGCTTGTTTCAGTTTAAAAAAATTAACATATTAATCATGAAATTCAGACGTTATATGTTAAAAAATGAAAAGGTTATAAAGTTTATTTTACACTAAGAACCACAATTTATCAGGAGTGGGTGACGCTTATTTTAAATACTGTAAAAAATATTTTAATATTGAATGCAATATTATTATTAAGAGAAAACAGTCGTCTGGAATACCAGAGAACCTACATCTTTGATAGAGCTTTTTTGAGAGGGTTTTTAGACACAACAACGTGTTTATTATTTGTCTGTGATCTTAACTATTACTAGTTACACAGGTCACCGACAGAGCGGCTCTGCCCGACTTAATAATCGCCTCAATATTTACCTTAAAATCCAGGAAAATCAGAGTAAGCCTGGATTAAGACGATCGATCGGGATTTTATATATATTATTCCCGATCTCCCAGTCGAAATAACCGATCAAATCAATTTAAAAATTCGTGACTTGAGTGGGATTCGAACCCATGACCACAGTATTTGTAGCCACGCGTCTTATCCCCTGAACTATGAACGCTGGTATATGAATAAATGTGGAAAAGTTTTGTTTTATTTGTTGATTGGAGACGTAAATTGAATCCGCGTGTGTAATTTATGAAAGTCGGGTATTGATAAAGCGTGATGGGATGGGCAGTTCCAGGACATGGATGACACATAACGGTATAAAAATGAAAAATAAGGTATTAAATCGGCAAGAAGAGTGTGCATTGTGATTCGAGGGAACGCAAAAATATTGACACGGCTATTGTACTTTGGCTTCAGCTCAGTATCGTGTGCTATATTGTTGTGGGGCCGCACAACTGGTGCCCTTCCACAATCACAACAAAAGGGTGTTTCATTATAAATAAATAATATTATTTTAAATTAACAAGCTACATTACAAATTATCGATAAGCAGAAGATTGTAATATAGGTAAATAAAAAAATACCTCCTGAGATTGATGGATGCGTAAAGACTTCAACGCGTGGTAAAATAAAACCTGCTATATGATCACCACCTATACAAGATGCTAATTAGGCCAATACCAACCTACGGTGCAAAAACATGGGTTATTACCAAGACTGAGGAGGATAGGCTACTTAGGTTCCAGTGGAAGATTCTTAGGAGGATCTTGGGTCCTGTTCAGGAGGCACCGGGACTATTTAGAATTAGACGGAACGATGAGATTTACTCATTATATAAGAGCGTGAACCTAGTGCAGTTTATTAGGGCTTTAACATTAGGTTGGGTTAAAGAGCAGGAGGGATAGTATCGGAAATACTATCCAGCAAGCCTGTGAGTAAGAGAATGCAGGGTAGACCTAGGCTAAGGTGGGCGGACGAGTTCTATAAGGTAGTTAGGAGTTTAGGAATTAATAACTGGAGGAGCATTAAGTGGAAGATGCTGGTGCGGGAAGCCTTGGTTCATCACTGCAATGGAGTGCTTATGATGATGATAATATGATCAAAATATAAACTTTATTGGCAATTTTAATATATAAATCAATAAAAAAATAAACAAATCATATACCCACTATTGGCTTGTTTTCAGCAATATTATCACACACTTTTTTTCTATATAATTTATTGGAACAGCCTGTTTATATTTTGTGTCGCGTGCATTTTTTACTCAACAGGTTTTGTCGGCCGTGTTATATGTCGTTTTGGTGCAGTGGAATACATTTTTTGGCCAACACTGTCGCCACCAAGGCCTTCATTCTTTCAACTATACAATAAACAAAATTATACATTGTATCAATGGGAAATATGAGTATTTATCCAACGAATACCTTATTTAAATATCAAGTTGTTACGGAAAAAATAATTAAAGAATATTATTAGTAATTTCCACAGCTTTTATTGGGATATTTTAGTACTATTAACGACTACATAGTCATGACATGTTAGTAGTCAAAAGTAGACAGATATCCTAATAAAATCTCTGGAAATTACAACTAATAATCCACCAAGAAGTCAACATTATCAACAATTTAAAAATAAAATGACCAAGCACAATATTTAACAATCCTCGCTTCCGTTTCACATAGATTTCTGTAAAACAAACTATATGAAACATTCCTTTTTTATACGCTCAATGTCCCTGATAAACCTACACCTCTCTCATATCGACCTCCATAACCTCTCCCTCTCAAATTTCAAATCCGAGGCAGCACAAATATTATATAAATTAAATCCATAATTCTTGCTCTATGTCTTTTTATCAAATGTCTTTTCTTTTCTTCTCTTTGCTTATTCATGTATAAAACTATAGGCTTCCGGATACTTTCGGGAAGCTGTTTGTTTTTATAAATAAAATAAAAATAAAATCCTGCATTATTAAATAAAACAAAACTTTGTGATTGAGTTATTTATGTAGTATCGAAATTCTTAACATATCTTTTTACTAGGTTTCGTCAATTTTTGGTAATAAAAACTATTAAATACTATTGGTTCAGGAGTATTAAATTTTGATAACATTTTTTATAGGTAAATTATATGCTAACCATATGGAATCAGTAATACACCGATTGTTTGATTAATTAATTGTATATGCGCGCTTGAAAGAGCTTTTTTTAGAAACAAGATAAAAAAATTGTATAAAACAATAATACTATGCATATAAGGAAATGAATGCACTATTATTATTAGAAAAAATAAGAATAAAACACAAGCCGCTAACAGAATCGGTGGAAAAGAGATCGTCTATTTGCGCAAGTTCGTTTACATTAGTTGAATCTGAAATACATATATATTATATGGTTGGGTGAGGTTTTAAAAACCTATCGTTGAGTCATGTAAATGAGGTGATCTTGTTATTTATTTTCTTATTAGCAAACAAGTCAATTGATTTAAGCTCTGCACAAGTTAAGCGGATTATCTGCAAGCCGCACGCAAACAGTGGAGGTTCTAACTCTTTCAGTCACTGATAACGATACTTCACCTGACTACCGCAGAGACTTCCTCTTTTTTTATCATGCCGAGAAGAGGACAGGTCGTACAAACATTTGTATATACACAGGAGTGGAATAATAATTACCGACGGTCGTGCCCGCGATTGTATCGCCATAGTCGGTGCGTGTCAGAGCCAAATTCCTCAGACTTATTTAAAGGCGAGCTGGTTGCTGCCGGTGTTGGCTGTTCACCAGTCTTCCTATCAATGATCTGAGGGTCCAGGACGACTCTTCCCTGCCATTATGTCTCTTTTAAATGCTGCAAATGGGCGGCCAATCTGCCATCAGACCATCTTAAGGACGAGTCAAGTCTCTCAGTTCCCTTCATAGCACCTACACCTCCACTTCATCCCCGATGTGATTAATAAATACAAATTTTCTATTATGATTTTTTTTAAATATGTGTGATAACCAGAGCCCGCCGAAAATAAGCACTTATTTTTATGAAAAGTAGCGCTCAAAAGGTGGCAAAATGGCTCTTAAAATTAAAAAAATAGCAATGTTTAGTGACACTTATATTTCAATTTTGTGAAAAATTATATGTTAAATTAAGCTTTAATTAATCACTTATAAATTGATTTTGTTATTCTACTGCAATAACAATGTTTTTTGCTAAAGAAATTATAATTTTTATTAAATTAATGATATTGTTTACATACTAAAATAAGATGAAATGGTGTTATTTAACTAATGTTGTAGAATAAAAAAATTTAATACACAAAATAATAAGGTTAAATGTATTATTTTATTTATAGGGATGTGGTTTAATATCTTTCACTTTTTTATATTATTTAATTTCACATTTTGGATCACATTCTTGGTGATTTTTTTCCAAATAAGATATATAAAAAATCGATATCTTACATCCCCTATAAATATTTCTACTAACTGAATGTTTATCCTGAATATATGTGCATAGAAAACACAAATAAATTTCATGAAAATTATGTTTTTATTGTGTTGTCTTTCATTATTTTCAATAAATAGAGTCCAAATTTAGTTAAAAAGATCACAAATGTGGCTTTTAATATGGCATTTTTTTTTTGCTAAAATTGACGAAAAGTAGTTTTATTCCAAAATCGGCAAAAATTAGCATGATAAGGTAGCAAAATGGCATTTGGCGGACTATGGTGATGACACAGTGTAGTTTCTAAATAAACTAATACATAATACCACCAGTGAAATTTTTTTCTAACAACAGTAGGAATATTCAGAGTAAAAATGATCAGATGACTGAGATTTCCATGTATATGAAATTTAAATATAAATAATTTAGTATATAATCAAAAATTTATCTAGACAAATTCATACCCAAGTTTGTTTGATTATGAGACTGAAAGCCATTAAAATGGTATTTAGGTCAAGTTTAATTCAAATCTATATTTTCACATGATATAACACAAATGGTACGTGTTCTAAATTATTTGGTAAATTATTTCTTAATCGTTATAAAATCTAGAGAAGTGAAAAAAATATTTATCTATTTCAAATTGATGAAAATCTTATCTTTATCAATATTTTTTTTGCTGTATTTTGTTTGAGACAACATAAATTACTTTTAATTGAAAGTTCATAGTGCAAGTGAAATACTACTTCAAAAATGTCACTATACTCAATAATTTCTTTCGAGTCTAAATATAATATTCCTTTGACACATATTTGATATTATCTGTTATTCAATTTCAATGGTAATGTATTTTGTAATGGAATGTGATGTCAAAATAAGATGAACCGGTAAATCATATTGTCGTGGCCTGTGACATTGTAAATTGTGTCACGTTGTATGTAATGTACTTTAATATACTTGCCCTTCATTATCAATTCTCGCTTTTTATTTTATTTTCATTGCTTGTTATAGCTGATTGAACTGTACCGTTTTCAAAACGGGAAATTAAAATATAAAATAATTCCCGGAACATTTTCAGTGCAGTGATAATTCTGAGATCATAAACGATACATATCGATTATGACCTTCTTAAAATTTTCTAATATCATTACAAGGAACTCTTTTATGCTTTTTTTTTGTTTTGATTGTCTGTTTCTTGAAACATACAAGAGCTCATTGTAGAAAAAAATAAAAATATGCTAAAAATAATAAACATTAACGAGTCCAGAGCATCCCAGAATCTCACTCGTAATATAAAAAAAAAATCTGAGAAAATATTCACGGCGAATTTTCACATTTAAATGCTTTTTCGTTTATTTAAGATTGCGAAATATTTCATACTATGTCACTCGTTAAGGGAGTATTTTTATTATTATTTATTAATTATTTTTTCTCGCTATGCAAAGTATTCGCTATGAGAGCTGCTCATTATAAAAGGTTGAACTGTGTTGAAAATAGCATATGTATTTTCAAAAATAGCGTCGTTACAAAAAAAGAGTAAGTATTACGCTTCCTTTTAAATAAGTCCTTTTTTAATTACAGATTACAATATTTATTTAAAAAAACAACGAATGGGTAGGTATACAAATGTGAACGAAACTGTTTGTAATTTTAATGAACCAGTTAAATTATTTTGTATTCAAATCGATGTCTTATAAATCCAACTACGTGTTCTATATTTTTCTGGAGCAGTAAATTTATTTATAATTTACTGTAATGATTTAAAAGTTCCGGGACTATCGAATAGTAATCTCTTGTATGTATATCCCGCCCTTTTGTAATATTATTTGCATACAATGGAGAGTCTGCGTAAATCTCTTTCTCTTTCTCTGTATTATTTCTCTTGTGATAATCCCGTCTGAAAATTTCCGTTATTCGAAGCAACGCAGTTTTCCAAAGAGTGTCGCTCATATTCCATTATCGATTAGATACACCAACACGATTGTCTGTCTATTTGAGTTTCACTTCACTATCATTGTAGTTATTAAATATAATATATTGTATTATGAGCCATATCCGAATTTGGCCCACTTATTCATATGAGGATTAATATTATTAATTTATGAGCAAGCAACATCTAATGAAACACCTTTCAATAACAAGGTTTTATAAATTTCACAATGCACATTCTAGGCTAATGCATTTATATTTAAACTAGCGTGGCGACCATAAAATCACATAATTAAAAAAAAAATAGCATTTGATTTTTTTTTAAATATTCATGGGTAAGTTATATGAATGATGGTAATAAAAATATAGTAGTATAATAGTTTCAAACGTTGTTTATTGGGAAATTTATTCAATTTGCAATAAAACTCATCACGAGCAAAAACTACTTCCTTGATGTCACATTTTGTTTGAGTTATGATCTTTTTGTATGACAAAATGACATTTAAAAAATATCAGACGTAGGATCTTTGCATAGAAAAAAATGACGTATGAATGGAGTTTGTTTACAATTGTAGCATTAATTTATAGACTTTCAATTTGATTAAAAGACCACCGTGAAACAATCCGATGGTAAATAATGTATAGAAAAGTGTTGATAAAATTTTAAGTTGAATAATAAAAAGGTGTTAATGTCAGCATAGACCGATTTTAGCATTTCTTGTCCCATAAAACAGGATCAAGTCAAAATACGGCGCCAAATTTAATGCACACTAAAAATTGTAAAAAATAACATAAAATATTATGCAAATTTATAAAAAAAAGTTCTGTGTTTCCGTCTTGTAATTCCCGAATTTGTTTATCAGTTTTTAAATATTTTATTTATGATTTTACTTAATTACAAACAAGAAAATATTAATAAAGTAATCGATAGGTTATTATCACTTATTAACCCAAAACGTACGTATATCAGAATTTTCGATATAAATCCTATCATATTTTATTCATGCCATAGTCAAATTTTATTAAAATCTAATATGCTATATAAACAATTACTATTACTTTATAAAAAAGTACATTAAATAAAAGTTAAACTTATATGTTTACTCCAAAATATTCAGTATTTAAATAATATACAAAAACATTTCTTTCCAGATTGTTTTGCCTGATTTGTTTTTTATATTATTATTTGTATATGTTTTTTTTGTATTTAATTATTTAAAAATTAAAATAGGAGTTGATAGATATAGGTATGTTTTTTAGTCGAAACTTATCAAAATATGATTTCTTAATCTCATATTTATTATAATAACATTTATTTAAAAACATTCATTTAATAAAATATAACCCCATTGATCTGAAACTGAATAAAAGGCATGTGATTATTTGATTTTTATTTAATGTTTTTTACACTCTTTTGATTTGTAAAAGTGTTCTATGATTAATTTATATATATATATATATATATATATATATATATATATATATATATATATATATATATATATATATATATATATTTATGTGTAATGAAATATTTCAAAATAATTTTTATGTTACTATAAATTATAATGGTTACTTAACAATTTCACGGGTTTACATTGTAAAATAATAAATGGTAATAATAAATAGTTAGTAGTAGACTAATACACGTGTCGTACAGGTAATAGATAATGGCGCGTGCCGTTTAGCACTTCCTGTGAAATATCCCGCAGGCTCTATAACACCATCATATTATATTAAAAGCTACAACAGGTGTGTTTAGTGTGGGCACATGAAATACAAACTCCTCTAACACAATTATTATAACGTATCAGATCGACCCAGTTGCGAAAGGCCGAGGCGAGAAGGAAAATTACAACGTTTATCACACTAAATAACTATACGAAAGGCGTAGTTATAGACCTTCGAGGTACACAATTTTTATAATAATATTTAAACATAATTTTTGTGGACTTTTTAAACATTTCTGGAGCTACCATTTTTATTTATTTACGCTCCGAGGAGCTTCATTATTTTTAGAGAGGGTTTTTTTTATATACAACAGCGTATTAATTGTCTGTAGGTGATCTTACCTATTACTAGTTATACAGGTCACCGACTGAATAATCAGTATTTACCTTACTATACAGAAAATCAGAGTAAAACTGTATCCAGATGATCGATTGGGATTTTAACAATATTATTCCCGATATCCCAGTCGTAATAACCGATCAAATCAATTTTGACTT
>JAGTTH010003621.1:0-20640 GCA_022606485.1 Agraylea sexmaculata | reverse complement strand
AGTTTTCTCTTGAGTTCTTTGCTTCGAGTATTTTGCCATTCTTTACGAATGCGTCTTTTTTCATGTATTTTTTCCTGAATCCAGCGGGGAAAATCATCTGTTGAGTGTGGTTTTTTTGACATATTGGGCGTGGCTTTTTCACTGCGGAATGAATTTGATTTTGAAAGTGAATAACTGCGGTGTTAAGTTGGTCTTCTGTTTTCAATGGTATATCACATTTCAAATTTTCATTTAAGATATGTCTAAAATATTCCCAATCTGTGTGACGGTTACCGAGTGTAAATTTACTGGGTTTGATAATTGGTTGTAGCAAGCTGTATTTAATAATAACAGGTGAGCGATCTGATGACAGATCGAGGCAAGATTCTGCGCTCAGTCTTTCGATTGGAATTCCTTTCACTACGCAGAAGTCTATGAGGTCCGGTGTTTTTCTTCTATCTGTAGGCCAATATGTTGGTTCACCAGTCGATAGATGAGTCAACTTGTTGTTTGCCATACTTTTATACAGTTCTCTCCCCCTGGGTGTGGCCAGTCTACACCCCCATTGTTGGTGTTTGGCATTGAAGTCCCCACCTGCGATGAATTTATCCGCTTCAAGTGTTCTGAAGTAATCGTCAAAATGTTCTCGTTTAATCGAGTGTTTGGGTGGGCAGTAAATAGCCGATATATATACATAATTATTTGTATCTCCGACAGCAATTGTGGTTGCTTGGAGAAAGTCTCGATCATAATTTTCAGTGAGATGATGTTTCACAGTGTTTTTAATTATCACCGCTGTTCCGCCATGCGCAGTTCCATCGGGGTGATTCGTCGTATATATAGTATACATGGGAATTTTTATGTAGCTTTTTTTCGGTAAAGTGTGTTTCCGATATAAGCATTATGTCAATGTTTTTTTCTTTTGAAAATAATTTTATTTCTTGGCTATGTTGTCCAAGACCGTTGGCGTTCCAAAGACATATTTTTAATAATGGAATCATTTTTTATTTAGGACAAGAGCTGCCATGATCTGTGTCATGTTGTCCATGGTTTTCATGACAAGTTCAATGAGTTTGTCCATTTTAATTATTAAATTATTTATAATATTGTCTTGTGGTTTTTCGGGAGTTGGCTCGATATTTTTGGTGGCTTGAGCATACGACTTTGGCATGTCATTGGTTTTGAAAGTTGTAGTGTTAGTCAAGTTGTTTGTCTGTTTTGAAATTATTTTCTTTCTTAATACGGGGAATTGGCTTGTTTGTACCTTTTTGCGTGTTTCGCAACCTTTATAATTTGCCGGGTGATTCCCGTTGCAGTTGACACACTTCACATTGTTGTCTCTTGTTGTTCTGTTGCAATCAGTTGTTGCGTGCTCACCTGCGCACTTTACGCAACGCGGAGTCCTGTTGCAATATTTCGCGGTGTGTCCGTATCTTTGACACTTTTTACATTGTATGACCTCTTTTTGAGGTCTTGGTGGCTCGATTACGACTTTACACCTAAGTATGGTGTCAATTTTGAAAATTTCTTTGTTATTCTCTTTTTGTCTCAATTCGCAAAGAAACATAGGCAGTGGGGTTTTGTTTGTTTTTTGCAACATGTTTGTTATTCTGATAACATCATGGCCGTGGCTTGCGAGCTCTTCGCTTATTTCGGCGATATCTGCCGTGTGGTGAAGGTTTTTTATTATAGCCTTATATGATCGGCTTTCTTTCGTCTGATACGAATGAAACTCGGTATCTCTATTTTTTAAACCTGTGATTACAGGTATATATTTTTCAGACTTAGTGATCTGTATTTTTACTTGGGTTTTACCCAGCTGTTTAATGTAGTATGCTCCTTGAGCTACTTGCTCTAAGAAGTCTGTCAGTGGTTTTATATTCTCTACTGCGTGCACAAATATAGGTGGTGGCTTTGGCGTATTTTTGCCAATCGCCTGCTCCTCTTGTTTGTCTTCTAATTGTTGAAAGCGATTTGCTGTTGGCACAGCGAGCCAGTTCTTATTTGGGCATGCCTGTTTGGCTTTACTGGCATTCTCCGGACTGGATATTCTCTTTGTTTTTGTCGGGGCTTTGATCCAAGAATCTAGCGTATTTGTAGTCGATGCGGCAACAGGACATTGATGATCCAGTTCCATTGTCTTGTATATAGTGTGGAGAAATTACAGTGTAATATAAGTGAACAGTATGATACCGGACAGGAGAAATCGGAGCAAGACCGGTTTGGTGGTTGTGTCACTTGTGCACTCGTCACTTTCGAACTTGCGACACCATGCGGGAGCACTTTACTATACGTCTTTACTCAACGGTGGTATACACGCAACTGAATTTTTTTTAAGCTTGAATTTAATTTGTTCTTATTTCATTGTTCTACCAAATACGGCAGTATAATCGTAGCGATTGGGTTACATATTAAAGGCATATTTTAGTAGTAAGTTTGGACAAAACAAATTGTTGTTTTATAAATTTCCTTTCAATTTTAATAACTATAGATCCCTTAATATAAAATGACACGAATAAAATTTAGTTTAGGTATACGCATAATTTAAAAAAAATGTATTTTTATATAAAATAGGCGTACAAATAATTTTAAAATTAAACTTTATATATGTATCTATATTATAAATAATACAATAAAAAAATCTCTCTTTATTACTAATATTCGGTAGATTACCAATCAATGTTTTTCATAAATAAAGTATTCTGATATTCTATATAAATAACTATTAAAAATGATTTTAACGTATCGGTTTTATAGTTAGATTGAAATAGTTGGCATACTATTTGTGTAACTGAATTGTAATACTTTTAATTAAATAAAAATAACATTCAGAATATAGCTAATTGTGGTAACGTATTTATTTAGTGATTTGCGTATCAATTGAATTGAAGGGATGAGCAGAATAAATAATCGTTCTAATTCATCTACGACTGTTTGTAATACACGCAGCTTGACTTTTCACACTAGGAGCTGGTTCCTCGTTCTAAGATAAACAGTCATAATGGAGCAGCAACTGTCGTTAAAATATCAGAAGAATAGATAGGAGAAAAAAGGAATGGTCAGACAAAAATGGTGGTACAAAGCGTAGGCTAATCTCTATATCGGGGGACTGAAATCTGTTCGGATTTAAATGCTAATGCGACAAGATGCGGGGAGCGGTCAACTCTTTTATGGGGACAACACAATGTGGAGCCGAGCTTTAAATATATTATATTTATTAATAATTTCAACTACAATTAATTGAATTAATATGAAAATGTTCATGCATTGTGTTATTGTACACGTAAGCTACGCTGACCGTAGTAATAATGCATGTCGTAGCACTCTCACCTGCAAATGAGCAGTTCAAATATATTAACAAAAATATTATGGGAGTAGTATAAAAATAAATGTTTTGCAATAATATACTCTAAATAGAACCATAGAGATGATATTTTGTATCTTGGTAGAAACCCATAATTTATTAAGAGAAATAAAAATAGACTATTAGTCTAATGGAAAGGCTTCAGACAAAAGGTAAATTTTGTCATTTAATTTAATTTATTTATTAAATTATTTCACTCCGCTGACTAGAAGCAATGAAATAAGATTTACAAGGAAAGAGAAAAAAGAAACATAATAATATAATAGTAGATGTGTCATTTTTTATTTTGAGTAAAATATTAATGTCTTTTTAATTTTAAATAATTATTAACCACGAGCTTGAAATCAAGAATTTATATGGTATATATTATTTTCATCTCTATTTTATATTATATAATAAACAGTCAGTTATAAGAGACTAAAAAAGACACATTATTGATATCTTTTAACATTATTTTAATGAATTAAAAAATTACCAGAATGACAAATTCTATGAAAATTATTTTTTCGCAGAACCTTTGTGTGGTGATACCGTTTTTATTTATTTTTATGATAAAGTTAGATTTTTTTTATATAAAAACGGCTATTTTTATATAGATTGTGCTTGAAATAACTGAGAATATTTTAGGGGGTGGTAGGGTATCACAAAGATAAGCAAAAAATAATGTTAAATATATGGTGGTCCAAACTCGATTCTAAAAGCACTAATAATATTTTTAATTATTTTTTCGTTTATTTTTACCCTACGACACCATAAAAAATTCTCATTTAATTCAAGTCCACCCTAAATAATGTTTTTCTATTACGAGGTAACAATTTTGAAAATCCATTGAGAGTATTCGATTAATTATCAAATATAAATGTATTAATAAGCCCTTTATTTCACATTTAAATAAATATTAAATAATTACATTGATTTAGAAAGATACTTGATCTGATTAATATTTTTTTAGTTATTCTTTTGTTACCCTACCACCCTCTAAAATATTCTCAGTTATTTCAAGTCCACCCTGTATATGGGTTCTTATTGTTTTTTATTTTTATAGAAAAAATATAAAACATTAGATTCTACCCATATAACCAGTTACAGCTATTTGTGGCAAGTTATGTAGTTAACAAAGAGTGTAACATTCAGGCTTCAAGTATTATATGAATGATTTATTTCATTTGTATGTACGTATTCATAAGATGAATAGCAGCTAAATAGTGATATAATCGATGTTGATACATTTCAATTGACTTCTATCCGATTTGTATGAATAGGATGGGGTTGTTAAGTTGGTGTATCTGGACAAGGCGTGACTAGAACTCACCCCTGTGTCCGCCATTGTCAACACAATTCCTTATATTATTAATAATGTAGTGACCCTTCGTGATTTGCATACTTGAATATATTAACCGCGTCATCGCATACAATACAAACCAGAATCATCTACATTTTAAACAAAATACCATTTTTCATGTAAAAATGTTACACGACCATTACAAATTGACGCCTTTATCTCATTGTCATTGAAATAGGGTCGTATATTTTAACCAGGCGTACCCGCCAAGCAGGATAAACATTTTTTTTATTAATTTAATGACGAGAAATTTAATATAATTACCAAAAAATGTGCAGTATTTTAAAAGGGTAGGGTAATTACCCAGTTTTTATGTCCTCTAAGTCACGGCCATTTCTGTTTCTAATAAATTCGAAATGACAGCTTCTCATTATTATTATTTGCAAAGATTAAAATAACTGAAACTACAAGGCTGAAAACTAAAATAGTAGTCAATTAATTTATTTATGTTTCTTGAATGAATTACCCTATATTCTTTTATAATATTTTCTCAGTCTATCCAGAATATGAAAAAAATTTTTTAAACTAGTTTATCTGTTTTGAATTAACAAAAAAAAAACATCATTTTGTAAAGTTTATAGAAAAGAATTAAATTATTAGGTAAATAATTACTGATTGTATTTATAATTATCAATGATATATAAATATATATATATATATATATATATATATATATATATATATATATATATATATATATATATATATATATATATATATATATATATATATATATATATCGTGTCGTGTATATAATTTCATCTATCTATAATTATTGAACGTGTGTGTATGTTATATATCTGTAAGCACCAATCAATCAACCATCAGTGTTACCAGATGAAAGAATACAAATGTATATAATTAATACATATCTAAAATCTCGAAACGGGTATTTTAATGATAATAATAATATTAAACTAATTTTAAAATAATATTAGAGATATCTCAAAAAACAGTATTTATCGGGAAGCTCGCTTTTTAAATATTGTGATGAGTGTTGTTATCATATCAAATTGAAAATTCCAGCATTTTTTAAATGACAAATATTATTACCGTCCTATTGAAAAACCAAGCAGAACATTAACAAATTGAAAATTTCAGTTAAAATTACGCTAGTAATTTCATATATTTCAATAATAAAAACAGTGGAAAGTTTTCTGTTGCCAACGGAAATATTTTCGAAATTTACCTGGAGTTAAATTTAGATTTGGAATTTATCGAAAAAGGTTTAGTAAAGACGAAATGTCCCTTTGAGTTTGTACAGCATGGAAAATATGCAGTATTTGTAAATTGTATTTGCCGATTTTATGCTCAAATATTATGTTTAAAAATGAAATACGAGTATTTACGCTGCGGCCGAATCGTATAATTTAAATACTTTTATTGATTTAAATATTATGTAAAACTTAAACGGTTCCAAGGCCTTTGGATTTGCCACCTGTTCATCTTGAATCACTTCCGTCAGTGAATGTGTATAATAATATATTTATTGGCTGCAGGAGGGTTCGAACCTGTAACCACCTCGTTACAAATACTAATTATGCAAATGTAGCGAGGTGGATAAAGGGAAAAAGAGTTGACGACACCTGACCTAGTGCATTCGGCGGCCATTAAACCGTGTGTGTGTGTGTGTGTTAAAAAATAAACGAAAATTGCACACACACACACATATAAGCGAATCATAATTGGTTTACTCTATTAAATATGTGTGCGTGTAAAATAAATAAAAACTGTACGCACACATTTGAATTTAAAAATATACTCAATCGCTCATTGGCCCGAGTGTGTGTGTGTGTGTTGGTAAAAATAAGCGAAAAGTACTCACAAAATCCACTAATACAGATGCAAAAAATGTGTGTAGATCACATCATTGATATATTCTATTAAATAGTTTGCATGTGTGGGTTTGTTCGGGCAGTTTTTCCACGTATTTGTGGGTATTGAATGCAGTAGCGTATTAGACATATTTAATTAATGTATATTATATTTTACGTGTTATTTTATATTATAAAAAAATATCTTTAACTGAATTTAGCTCGTATATATATATATATATATATATCATATATATATATATATATATATATATATATATATATATATATATATATATATATGCTATATATATAATGTATTTTTTAATATTCAGCAGTTGTCGTTTTCGATCAAATTTCAGTTATCCATTAATTATGATAAATACACTTTTTTATATTATAACCAGAATACGGCGCATGGCTACAAATATATCCGGAATAATATTAATAAAATCCCGATCTATCGTCTCATTCAGGCTTTCACTGATTTCATGAATAATAAGATAAATACTGAGTTGATTATTAAGTCGGACAGAGCTGCTCTGTTGGAGACTTGTCTATAATAGACTTTTCAGAAAAACAAGATTGATGTATAATTTCAGCAATTTCAAATTATCTAAGTTCCACTCATAAAAAGAGAGTACTGAGACTATATTACTACTAAAGACTAAGTTGAACATAATATAGAATTAAGGTTCTAATAATATATTGATTAGAAATAACTCTTCACATATTTATTCAATTTCTACTATTAGAACTTTTTACTGTTCAAAAATGTATGCTGAGACTCAATATTTAATAATATACAGAAAAAAACCTTGCAAATGCATCATTGAAATATTTTTTTAACAGTGAGATGAAGTAAATGTGTAAATTAGTACTTTGAATATATATATATATATATATATATATATATATATATATATACAAAATATCATTAATAGTTTGATACGATGCGGCCCTCGAGGTAGTTTGTGTTGCGATAGTGTGTTGGTTTTTTAATCTATGTGTGAATAAAGCACGTTATGCTAGATGCGAGTGTATTGGTGCATTGTGTTTGAGTGTGTTAGTGAGTGCAGTGTAACTTGTTTTTGGCAGTGCATTGGCCTAGCGAACTAGCGAGAAGCATTATGAAGGGCCGACCCAACAATTTAAACCAATATATATATGTATGTAATATATGTATTAATAATATTATAGATCGTTATCTAGAACTATGAATGTGTTGATTAGTTATAAATCACTATAATGTATTATAATACTTTGTTGCAAAGTCATGGGAATAAGTGTATATGTGGCAAAGTCAGGAAAGTTTTAACGAGCTGCAGCTAGTAAGAGAGAAAAAGTGCATAAAACTTGCCCTACCATATGTACATGTGTGTGACTTCAATCCAACAAAACCCATCACCACATAAACGATATTTGTAATAAAATATTAAATATAATTATTTCACCAGCGCAGCGTACTAAGGGACAGTTTCTTCAAGTAATGTTAAATCTCGAGCTCGTGTCGCACGGCATTTACGCGCCAAATGCGTTTCTTCAAGAGGTAGCACGTGCTACCAACTGTCAAATCCTAGCTCGAGCTCGTGATATATAACAGTTTCGTGCTGAACGCGTCGTTTTGCAAGTTCTCTTAAATGCTTGCGATACAAACATCGGAACCGCTCGGCTTTAGCTTTGACACGTGCTGAAGAAACTGAATATTTATACATGACACGAGATTAGTACAATCTCTTGCCACGTAGCACACAATTTAATACAACTTGAAAAAACTGGACCTTATGGCGATTTTATGGGGTGATTTTACCGTAACTGACATTGGAATTGGTTTTTTTTAATTGTTTTATCGGAATCTTAGGAGAAGATATACTTTGGAGGCTAAGAATTAGCTTCATAAAAATAAAAATAAATATGATTCTTAAGCCTACAAGAAACAACCGAACGAGAAACGGAACAGGGATGGTGTGGTATCAATTTCCCCATGAAAAATATATATTTTCCTTTGTGAATATATTTTAGCCATGAAGTCATTTAATTTATTGTGAACCAACTTATTTTTTTAATATACTTTCACGTATTAAAATATATTCTTATTGCTGATAAATACACTACATGCGCCCGTATTCAATAGAATAGTGAATAAAACTGCGCATTTAAAAATGACTACATACATATTTGGTTCGACAATGGTTAGATATTATCTAGTTCAAGATTTTTAATATTGATCTTCGCTGTACATATTATGCAGTTGGATTGAATTATATTATTCTTTATTATTTATTCAGGGTTGATTGGTTCTGCCAAATTTGTATGGCCTGGTATGATATTTGGGTTTGACAAGGATGGAGAAGGAGAATATGAAGGTGTGATGGTCTGTCTGGTTTCTCTTTTACTCAACAGCATCCGGCGATAGTTTCATAAAAAAAGACATGAGAATCTCTTTCATGAGAAGAACTTTCATACACACGCACTTGCATAACCAAACAACCAGTATTTAATTACATATTAAAATCGGCACAAATTTATATCAATAAAATTCAAATTGTCCAAAACAAGTGTCTTAAGATGGCCTTAGATCTTGAACCTGGCACATTTCTTAAAGAAGTCAACGAAGACATTAAGTTAAAAATGATCAAAGCAAATATCGCAGATTTGAGTAAAAAACATTACACTAAAATGACTAACTTCCCGACTAACCCAATCATAAGACACGTTAATAAAACTAAATATGCCCCGACGAAACGCAAGTTCATGTTACCAATGGACTTTAAAAACAGATATTATTTAAAAAAAAAAATTCAAATTTCTAATAATCCACTCAACTCAAATTTGGTTTTACCCTAACGAATTGTTATTTAGTTTTTAAACATTATATTTTGTAATTGTTTTGTTAATATTGCTTTTATTGTTGTTATTATTTATTAATCTTCAAATTTGTAAATGGGTTTTTATTTTTTTCCCATTCTTTCTATAATTTAATACTATTACTCATGTCAAATTTAAATATAACATTCTCATGTTAGTTATAGGTAAAAATATGTATACACTCTGTAGACCTAAGTTTATTTCCAAAGATGTATTGTTCTATCAATCGATGTAAAAACTTATGCATAATAAATAAATTGTAAAATATATATATATATATATATATATATATATATATATATATGAGTATATATATATATATATATATATATATATATATATATATATTCTAGGACTTGGTATGCTGAATAGTTTTTTTGCATCTGTCAGATGTTCAAAAATGTGTAACATGCTTGCAATATTTATGTAAAAGAGTAGAATACAAAGGCTTCTCGATGTAGTATTGTAGGTATTTAAGGTACGACGTGTTAGTTACGGTACGTTAAGATTTTGGCTACAGGATGTACCCAACAACCAGCTCTCTCTCTCTATACACTATTATTATTATAAAACCTGTATTTTGAACACACCGACAAGTATTTTTCAACGAAAACTTCTAAAATACTGATTCCCAATTCAGATATGACCAACTTACATTTTTCAGTATACGAATATTCAAATTAAATACTGTAAAAGCGCAATTAATATGCTGCATATATGACTTATTTCGATCCTAAAAAACCAAACCCTATATTATTTAACTAAAATTAAACCTGCGACTTCTTGCTTCTTAACCCTTCACCGGACAGTCTCTCATATTTGATATCGGATAACGTATTAAAATAGTCATCTTTCACAACACTGCATATTGTATCAAATGAGCTACAACCTCATTTTTTTAATGGCTTTAAAGTTCAACTAATTTTAAATATACGTTTAGAAAATCATCACGGCACCGGAGTCACTTGGTAGATCTAGCTTAGCAAACTAGATCTTAAGTACTCATTGCTGTGTGGTGGCCTGGGAAACCATCTCTACTATATTCTCCCATAAAGGCCAAGGTGGCCTGGCCAACCCCTTATAAAGGGACTCCGGTCAATAGGGAAGGCGTCACGATATATATATATATATATATATATATATATATATATATATATATATATATATATATATATATATATATATACTCCTACTATATAACATATATATATATATATATATATATAAATCATCACGGTGATGGGTTAAATTTGTTCATCTTGTATCTTTCCATCCATTTCTAATCCTATTATATTTTGTAAGTATTTTTGTTAATGTAGAGTTTATTGTTGTTATTAATCATTAATCCTCATATTTTTAAATGGGTTTTTATTTATTTCCAATACTCTTTATTATTTATTATTAGCTCTCATATCAAATTTAAATTGCCATGTTATTTTAAGGTAAAAAGATTTATTTACTCTGTACACCTAAGTATAATTCATGTAATTTTTTGTATAATCAAACAATGTAAAATTCAAATTTAATAAAGAAATTGTAATATTTATTTCTTTATCCTATTTATTCACATAAAACTGGGAGACCCTGTGTTTTTTCTATATGAAGCAATCATTTCGATTTCGGACAACTTTCTTCATATCAAACGATATAAGTACATACAAAAGTGGGATGGATTTTTATTTATATCACTAAATTTACAACGTCAATGTTTTTAATTGACGCTAAAATCTTTTTATCGTAATTATGTAATGCCAGTACGATCATTAAAAAATATACTAAAGGGAGCCTAAGATTTTTTTCGTATAAAAAAAAATATTATGAGAGTTTGTGAATTATAATGAGTGAATATATGATGTCATCATAGAATAACAAAAACAAAATTCATTTTCAAGGTCAATTTCAAATGAATAAACAATTATGTTCTCATAACTCCTAAGGTTGCTGGCCGTATTTGCATCAACAAGAACTAATATTATAAACACTATGTTGTTATAATGTCTCAGGATGCTGTCCTTGTGTGCCGTTTGAGGGTATATTATTGTTTACGTACCATTGTTGTTTCATGAATTCTATGACGTATGCTTATCATAAAAATACAAATTCAAATCAGGCAGTCAATCACCTAATAGGTAAATACGCAAGATTCTCCTTTTAAAATAATAATAAAAAATTGAAAAGTTTAACTAGCCGACTTGGACCATTAATGAACGTGTGGTTGTGTTACATTTAATGTACCATTCCTTACATTTAATTATTTGAGTATCAATAAAAGACGTGTTGTATACACAACTTACATATAAATATATATTGTATAATAATTTAAATCTATATTGTAGATTGTATAGGTTAAATTATTCAGGATAGACGGAGATATTATTTAGCAGTAGGCATCTGAAAATCATAAAGTTGCTTTTGCTCTCATTATAATCCAGAAGAGAATTCATTAAGAAGGTATGTGTCAAATGGTCGCGATTATTCCGGGTATTAGATTATCGGATGATGGTTGTATATTGTGTATATAATTTAAATATTTATACGATGTTGTGAATGATATAGGAGGGATTTGCGGTTGACGTGTTGGTTGTCTTTTTTGTTGGTTTTGCTCGCATCAAGAAGCACCACATCTACGAGTATCCTTTTTGCCATGTTCTTTTTTACGCCCAGGCCGAATTTTGAACTCGGTCCTAAAGGGCAAAGAACCCGTAACCTGCTTGCTCTTTTCATATTACCACTACACTATGTGTATGTCTTAGGCCACTGCACAAAGAACTCCTTGCAAAAGAAACCGTGACATGCAACGGACAGGTGATAATTTATCAAATGATACTCACTTGACCGCTTCATAACGTATTGGATTGCACATCTTTTTATCCTATATATCCGCACCAGGCTTCATTATATATTATTGGGTGTATTTTCATGATATAATAGTGTTATTTGGAGATATTTGTTTGACGGGTAGCTGGAGGTTCTGACTTATGACAGCATACTTGTCTGCCGCTTGCGTCACTATAAGAATATGCAACAAGGGAAAAACCAACATCTCACTCTATTATATATTATATAACTCAATACGAATTATAAAATAAGCCAGAAAAAACAAGATTTCACTATATTTATTTATTATGCGAGATGTACCAAGATCCATCTATTAATTTATAATAAACATATGGTATACACTTTATAATTGTATTTTTTTCTATAATACATACTTATTATTATCTTTTACCAATTTTTTTGAGACAAAATAATAACAGTATTATTTTAACTCTATAATTCTTACTTTATACACACATTAGGAAGAGGGTCCAGGGATAGGCTATTGCATAAATAATAGCATTTTGATATATAAAATAAAATAAATTATCTGAGGCCTCTGAAGTAAAAACATGTCATATGTTCAATGTACTAAAAATGAAGTCCATTCATTTTTGGTACATGTTTTTAATCCAGAGACATCAAGAAATTTCAAAGTTTGGGTTAACTCTAAGTGGTAACTTTAATTCTTACCACTTAATTACACATTAACCCAATATAATAATGGTCCTTTCTTATATGATACCCAATCTATTTAATTATTTTACTATTATTTAGAAGATGTAGACACAACAACTGTGTTAATTAATTGTCTGTCGATGATCTTAACTATTACTAGTTACATAGGTAACTGAAGACTTAATAATTAGTATTTACCTTACAATACAGGAAATCAGAGTATACCTAGATCGAAATTATTCCCAATCTACCAGTAGAAATAATATTTTTTTTAATTGAGTGGGATTTAAACCCATGACTCAATATTTGTAGCCACGCGCCTTGTCCTCTGAGCTAAAATATTTGTTTTTTTTTAAATTAAAATATAGATATTTAGGTTCAGCATAAAGATATAAAGGTATTTTAGGTTAATATTTATTACTATTTCTTAATATCCTATTCTTCATTATTATGATTGCATTTGTAACAAATTATCCATGTTATTGAATCTCATGGAAATGTTCAAACGTTTGCATGGTTTTATTAAAATGTAAATTTATATATTAACTAGTATGTACCTATCTTATGTGGAGTATAAAGGCGGCTATATATATCTTTCGTATAATAGTTTATTTTAACAAAAAATTTATACTAGTTTGATGTAATGTTGTGACGTTACTCTTAAAAATGCAGGACGGACATTTGCATGTCGAAAATATGTGTGTATGTTTACGACGCGTGAAAATGGCGTGGGCTATTTGAGGCCCACACAATTTAATGTTAAACATTCTGGCTGGCTGAAAGAATATGAGTATAGAATAGTAGTTGTTGTATTGAAATAAAAAGAGAAAGAATAAAGAGTCGTTCGTGACATGCGATGCAGTCATTGCGGGCGGCCAGCTCTTGAATGACGCCCAAGGCATGGAGAAATCGCCATTTATTTACACATTTATCATTTGCACTTTCCAATTCGACATTTTACTCCCGTACTAATTCATAAATCCTTTATTTGGAAACGAAAATTCGATCGATTTTAATATATATATATATATATATATATATATATATATATATATATATATATATATATATATATATATATATATATATATATATATATATATATATATATATATATATATATATATATATATATATATATATATATATATATATATATATATATATATATATATATATATATATATATATATATATATATATATATATATACATATATATATGTATATAAATCAATTAAAAAAAAATTGACTTGAGCGGGATTTGAACCCATGACCACAGTATTTGTAGCCACGCTTCTTATCCTCTGAGCTATTACGCTGGTAATATTACAAAAACATGACAAGGTGACCAAATTATAAAAATTAAAACTCTAACAGGATAAGAATATAAAAATATACCTACTACATAATGTTGAAACAAAACTCATGTAAAAAAATTGTAAATGGGTTTTTTATTGTTTTTTCATTCTTTCAATATTTCAATACAAGTCAAATTAAAATAAAACATTCTCATGTTAGTTATAGGTAAAAAGATTTATATACTCTGTACACTTAAGACTATTTCCAAACATGTATTGTTCTATCAATACTTATTAAAACTTATGCATAATAAAGAAATTGTAATATGTAAATTGCTTTGATCGTATTTAATTTAATATCCTTGAGTATTCCTTTAAGATAATGTATCTAGTCCAATTAATTTTAAATAATAGTAAACTTGTCTAGTGTAAATCAATTTGCCTATGTCTAGGCGTTGGCAGTCTATTCTAATATCTATTTTCATTAAAAATTACATAGCAACGTGCACTATCTCTCTTGTAAATTAGAATAATTTGGGCATTAGTTTATTTTACAGATAGCATTATATTTTTATAGCTTTGTTGATATTTATTCGTTCAAAAGTAGTCGGTTGACATGCGAGTGTAGAGGGGCTACAATAAATAAATTTGGCAGGATACATTCGAGTAGATAGAGGTTTTGGAATGGCATGTACTCGACATGTTCTACTCGTTCAACAAGTTTTGGAGCCCACTTTTGTCGACTTGATCGTTTTGTGCGTTTGCAGGTGGCTGTTAGCCCTTCACTACAAAATAACTATAACCTAAAACGTTCAATTGTAGATTAAAATTAACAAACAACCTAACAACTGAACAATTTATCAATTGTATTACATTCAAACGGAAATTGGATTACTTAAGCCTAGTATTTTAAAGGGATTATATTTTTAAATCAATTTTAATATTATGTTTTGAATGTACAAAATACATAAAAGGTATGTCCTTGTGCCTAATGAGCGAAAGCCTCTTTCACTTCGTCGTACAATCACAAAGAGTTTGCCTTTCGATTCACATCGTTTGAATATTCAGTATGGATTATCACCATACAGATTTCATCATTCTTAAAACATATTTATATTATAAATAAAAGGATATAATGGAAATCATTAACATCACCATGTTTGTACATCATCCTTGTGTGGCTTCTTTGAAAGTTACAACCTACTGCATTTGTCCCGTTAAACTTGGTAGTCTTAAATCGAGGTCATATTTTCTAAAAAAAATATATAAATTATACTGCGTATTATTTTTAAAGAATTTACACCATATTGATATATTAAATATACAATTAGCTAAGTAGAAATTTTTGCGTCTTTCTTCCTTCCTATTCCAAATAAAAGTAAATATACCTTGACTAAATAGTCTCTTAAGATTACCACAATAACAAAATGGAATAAGAGAATCAACTTATATAACCTACCAGTAGGCATAATATTTTTTTTATTTGGATAGGATTGGAACCCATGACTCAGTATTTGTAGCCACGTGCCTTATCCCTTGAGTTATGTTGGTTTTTTTTTTCTAATTAAAATAAAGATATTTAGGTTCTTTATTAAATAAGAATTTAATTCTACATTAGATAATATTTAGAGAATGAAGAATGATTTATCATATTATATAAAAACGTAGATTTATTTAAGTTTTACGAAATTAGAACGTTTTTTGCTCTTTTTTCCACAGTGCACGAATAAAATTATTTATTTCAACAAGAAATTAACTACTAGACTATGTAATACTTGTTATCTTGATATAAATATCATTATTTTACTTGTTTATAATGTAAGTAAAATAATATTTTTAATGCTCATAGTAACAGATTAAAACCATGATTGTTCTCGTTTGTTCAAAATTTAAAAATATATTTTCAATAACTTATATAATATTGGCATAAAATGAGTAAACGATTGAAAAGCACTATTCTTTATCTTGCAATAAATAATCGAAATTCGTCAAATTGATGTAAAAATAACACTATGAAGTTTGCAAAGTTCGCCGCGCGTCTGGAAGCAGAATCTTTTACTTCTGGAACAAACACGAATGCCAATTCAAATACAAGTGTTAAGTTTTCTCATTGAAGGGATTCTAGAAGCAAAATAATATGTATATTTTTAGTTGTGCAATGTGAAGCATTCTTAATTGTATTCATCCAGAAATAACTACATAGGATCTTTCATATTTTAAGTATGTTGAATCTACTCTTTAAAATAAAATTCATCATGTATGTGATATAATGTGCCAGGTGTGAGATTTAACCTTGCGTGGACTAATTTTTGAGAAATCGTGTAATGTGATATGATAATATGCCAAGGTTTCACAATATTCATACAGTAGTGTATTCTGAAGGCTGTGTTGGTTTCACAATTTTGTATTATGCATTTGCTACATTATGTAACAATTATGTATCAGCTCAAAATTTATATTGACATTCAGCTTCTGTATCTAAGAATTAACAAGCTTTAAAATGCAATTGAACCCCTTAGCAAATATATTTGTAAACATAGTTTCATAGAAAAGCATCGCAAGGTGACTGAAAAAATACGTTTATTACTGAGACAATATTTTTTTATTTAAAATTTCTTTATTAAATATAAATTTATTATAAATAATTAATTAGTATGAGATCAAGCCTACTGTTGATATGATTTTTTTGCTTATTTTGACATGAGGATCATTATTTTTATACTTAAAATTACATAATATGTATGTATAACAATAAGTTGGCAAATAGATAAAAACACACTTATTACATATTTCATGAATAAAAACTGACATACAGGGAATAATCAATGTTTAATATTAAATAAATACTAACAAAAAATATAAAATTAATTTTAAAAGATGTTACTCAAACATTTCATCGAAAGTCTAATTTAATGATTCTTTGAATTATAATTTATTTTGTATTAGTAGGTTACACGAAAATTTAATAATTTTAATAAAATACCTTTTGCTCAAATATGTCATAAATGAATCGAATGTCAATTTTTATAAAGGCATTTTTTGAATAATTTGCATTTTTTGGACTATAATGGAATAAAATATATAACAATTTTAGGGGTAGTTTTTTTTATCCGTATTCGTAATGTATTTTTTCAACAAATGAATGAATAAATCAAATACCAAGAATCCTTGATAACATAAAATTCTCTCTATAAAACGAATATAAAAGTTTCAATTGTATTTTGACCTTTGTTTGCAAGAAAACATTGCGAGGAGAATTCGTGTTAAATTTTATATAATTGTCAATAATATCAACAAGACTTATAAATAACATCAAAATAAACACACGAAGAGATTCTTTGACTATTTATTACGCTGATGATTACGAAATATTAGCGTAATAATTTGTACCACATTTCAAGGAAGAACCTTTGTTTGTTGGTAGTTTGTATAATTGGCGTATTTTTGGATGTTATTATAAATGTGTAATGATGATGTTCTGCAAATACATTCAATTTGTCGGGATATTATATATACAGCATATAAATCAAATTTGGCGGCTTAGTGTGTTCATAATAATAAATAAATTAGCGTAGAGTATCTGAAGAGGATTTGAACCGATTTCAATTTGCGACACTTACAAAATCCTTTTAATTTGAAATTACGCCTCCTCTGAGTAATAACTCCACAAGGAGATTATCCTCAATTTTATTTTTACACCTAAATCTCGTCTCAACTGTGATAAATGGGTATTAATAATAAATAATTAAGGCTATATAAATACTGAAGATAGTGATTGCCTCAGTTTTCACTTTTTATGTAATCAATCAGTCAAAATGTTATTTCGATTTGGGCCATGCGTTTCAAAGTTTTCAATCTTGTACTTGTAATTGTCTCTTATTGTCATCGATTAATTAGTTTTAATTTTATTTTGTATTACTTGTCAGCATGCATGATATTTTGAGTTAATCTTTTCCATTTGCCTAATTGTCCCTTAATATCAAAAGGCTTAATTAGTCAATTTAGTTTTAGTGTTTGATGAACATTTTGATCACAATTACGATTTTATCCAAAAGGCTTTGATAGGATATTTATATATATATATATATACACTCCCCTTTTTGTGATGCATTTCAATTGCGTATTGAAATTAAAATCCTTTTAAATAATCCAATATGAAAATGTCTTTTTGCCGGTACTTTTAATTACGTGTGTGTGATGTGATAATAATAATATGTACATATATGGTGATCAATACATTTGAGATACGTACTAAAATTGAGTTCATTTAAAATGCCACCGACCAATGAGAGAGGATGAAAAAACAAATCAATACAAGGGTGTATGTTTTGGGGGTGTGTTTATATCCTAGTATTGCTTGTACGCGTGTGTGGAAAAACACAAGGCGAATTTGCATCCGATAAACACAAATTTATATCACTCATTTTTAATCATAATTATTATGTTTTATTTTTTATGTGTGTAGAGCAATCATCAAGCTTTAGACAAGCTCAACAATGAGATATCTTCAAATACCTGTGATAAGTCTTATTAGTCTTATCGTAAGAGATTTTTGCTAAGTGTTTCGATTTCGCATCTCTGATATAATAATAAATAATTAAAACACCTAATTCTATAATCAATTTATTATTTTTAAAATATATTTTTAATTTATATTCTAGGAGCTTTTTTTGATTGGTTTTTTATACACAACAATGTGTAAAAAAAATCTATCGGTGAACTATTACTACTTACACAGGTCACCGACTTGATAATCAGTATTTACCTTATAATCCAGGAGATCAGAGTAAACCTGGCTTAAGATGATCGATCGTAACAACCGATCAAATCAAGCTAAAAAAAAACACTTAAGCGGGATATGAACTCAGCATTTGTAGCGACGCGTCTTATCATCTGAGCTATCACGCTGCGCTGGTTAATTAATTTGTATTGAAAAAATAAAAAGTGTATGGCCAGCCCTAGATAAGTATTAAAATTTATTTGTAATATAAAAAAAATTATACTTTTATAAAAAAAAACAAAATGTTAAATTTTTTGAAATCGAATAAAGAAATAGCTGTGTATATATTATTTTCCGAAGGTTTAATAATTGAATTTGCGAAATTGGTTATTGGATATTGCAGTTATGAAGAATTCGAATTAAAGTATCGGTATATTCTCGAAATAAAACCTTGAAGCTCAGGGGGATGGGTTGGTGGGTCGTAAAATATACGATTAATATAAAATCCATACTCGTAAGGCTAATACAAACACAGGTATTAGATATTGTGACAAAGGTAGATGGGCGTATGAAACAAGAAAATCCCTTGTCATATGTTTGGCGGGCCATTGTTGCCGGAAAAAGTGGTGGTGGTTGATGGGGTGGCACTGTGCGTAAGGGTGGTTTGGTTAGGAGTCACTACCGCCCCCCTTATTAAACAGGGTGGTGTGAGGGTGGTGATTTCAGCCTGTGCAAAAAACCGGGGCAAACACCTCTATACACATTCCATTGTCTACTATCCTCCAAAAACGATTATCGTTTCATATTTTTAATACACACATATCCTAAGGGATGAAATAATACTAATTTCAATGGAATATGATACATTTGAGCCAGCAGAAATATGTTTTTAATTCAAAATATGTACCAACTGAAATCACCCCCTTGATCTCCAGTCCTAGCTAAATAAACTAATAATATTTATACTTAAATAATTGCACTGTCAAAAACAAAACAAAAAATAGATTTTTATATTAGAAATAATTTAATGGGAAATGGGAGATCGAAGATTTTTCATAGAAATAAACTGATTTTATACACGCTCTACTGTAGCATTTAGCTATTTATACTCAGATAGATAACTGGTATATGACGTTTATAAAAGACTTATTCAGTGTAGTTTAATCGCAGCGAGAGGATTAGTTTCTATAGTAAGTGTCACGTCCGCACTTATTCAGTGACTCTGAAAAAAGTATACATAATAAATGATAATAATCTAAATATTATTTATACAATTAAGATGACATGTTTTTTTTGGCAGAACTTCACAATTTCTTCATCTTCAAAGACTAATTAATATTAAAAAAAAACATATTTACATTATTAGTGCGAGTCAAATTAGCGAGTGAAAATTGACATATTTTTCTAATTATGAGAGCAACTTTTACTTTTTATCGAGTATGAATATGACAACCCCAATAATTATATGCTCTAAGTGTTTGACAATTAAAAAATATATAGTATGCTAATGATAAATAGTTTTGTGAAGTATAAGTAAGTTAAAATAAAGATTTATATGGCCTATCTAGAATATGCAGGTTCGAATTCCATACCAAGTGTGAAAGGATAATTATTTTTTAAGGATTTTTAATATACTCCTTAATCTATTTAAATATTTTTCATAGTTGAGTGGTGGTTTTTCTATTATTTTATTAATTCTAAAATGATTTGTGTATTATTTCTGCATATTATAATATATATTTATATATATATATATAT